>SZYD01000319.1:0-57455 GCA_009363875.1 Mikania micrantha
ATCTTTTGGTATGTTGTTAAATAGGAATGATGTATGCGTTATGTTTGTTTGGTAAGGTTGACCCAGTGTCCCATGTTCACTACTATAGAATCCCATAACCCTGTTCCAAGTGTGTGGTTTATTATATATATATAACCAATTAAAATCAATGTATAATATTCCCCATGTGGTTTGTTCCAATGGCATCCCCAATGTTGTATGTTCTCATGTGTTAACCGCGTGTTTTAAGAGTTTGTATTAGTAACCAGTAGTAGCATGTGTAGGGAATTATATCCCAAAAGTATGGTAGCATGATATCCTACTCGATATCATTAATAATTGTCTCAACTGTTATCTCTATGTTGAGTGATCCTATCGGATGTAACAAGTGTTATAAGAACTTGTCTTATTACATGACGTTAGTAATGTGTGAATGATCTCGTTATCATGATTATCATTCTTATTTGTAATTGTTATCAGTATGTTCCCACTTGATTATCTCGTTGTTCAATCGTGTAAGAATAATAAAGTGTTGTAAGATAAACTCTTACAATTAGTATTATTCTATTGTGTTGATAAGTCATGAAGCTATGTTAATATGTATCATGCTAGATATCACAATTATGATAATGATCAGTCAAACGTGCATTCAATGATAAACTGTAATAAAGATAAACATTATTATCTAAATCATTGTAAATTCAATATGTTGTATCAAAATTTTAAATAAATAAAAGCTTTTAGCATGTTTCTCAGCCCCGAGCTTTGAAATCAATTAAGATTAGAAAAGGGGCATATGAACTCACCTTGTAGTTGAAGTGGTTAACTAAGTCTAAACAAGAATACATGCGCTCTTGGTTGTGCTTGTTGTAGTTTTCACGATCATGTATTGATTTCACGTAGTTTGTAACTTGTAAGTATGAGTTGTATGTACTTGAGTGTGTGTGTAGTGTTAGTCTAGGTCGGCTAACACTTATCGGTCTTGGTCGTCATTCGGCACCGGTTTTATTGTTATACATCATGGTAACCCTTAATCAAATTAGATTAAACTTAGTATACCTCATTGTGTGTTCCAGGTTCAACATTGTTTTTGACCTTTGTTTGCCTTAAATCCTTTCTTGATAATTCACAACTTTGTCATGAAACGTTAGTTAAGTGTATTGGCGGGAAGCTTTGTAAAATCAACCCAAGTATAAATTTAATTTGATAGCCTATGGTTTTACACTTTGTCTTTGTTATCCGTGAAGTACTTGTTACATAATGATTAATTAACCATTTAACATTACTTGTAAAAGGTTTAGTTGTTTTTTAAAAATAAAACCCTTCCACCCTTGTAGTAATGGTTCAAAACTCCTCATGCATGTTGGCCCTCGCAATGGTTTTAAAATGTTGTGTTCAAACTAGATCACATGGCCAAATATGGAACTAGGTTTGGGCCGAATGTAGGTGGGCCTTGGGCCGAATCAGTAGGCCGGGTTGTATTCGGGCCTAATGTATTTATGAGCTGAACAATGGTCATAGGCCAAGTAACATATGGGCCAAATCAGTGATCTGGGCCCAATCAATATCTCTGGGCCGTAACAGTGAGCGTGGGCTGCATAATGGGCCGACTGGTTAGATTTTGGCTGTGTTTGTATATGGGCCGATTGATGGGCTAAAGTAGTCCACATGGGCCGAATGCTTGGCCTTGGTTCGAATGAGGGTGTTGGGCCGCTGTTGGGTCGAGTGTATGCTGCTGGGCTAGTTCTTTGGGCCGAATGAATTGGGTCGGGTGAACATGACCCCAACGAATGTAGGTGGCCGACTGAGGTGGTGTACCGGCCGAATGGTGTTGAGGTGACCGACTGAATTAGCACCGAACGAATGGAGCTTGTCGAATGGGAGGGGGTCGAATGACCGGTTGTTAGCCGAATGGGTGAGCATCGAATGGGACATGATGTTTCGGCGAATGAGCTGCTGTTCAGTCGTCCGAATGGCAGGGGTCGAATGACCGGTTGTTTCATCACTAATCGTAATTTACAAGTTGTTTTACATAATTGATGCTATAAATTAGGGTTTAGATGTACATTTCTAGAATATGTTATTTTTATTTTATTTTAATTATTTTACAGTTTGTTTTGTCAGAAAACGTCACTTACGAGCGTTTTCGTACAGAGCGCTAACTGTACGAACTCGGTCGTATGTTTCACTTTCTGATTTGGTTTTCTACTTCTCAGTTATCGTTCAGAACGCTAAACCCACAGATATGTTTGTGTGAATAGTCACCCATGCAAACACACTGTTAGTTTATTATTCTAAAACAACACTGCATTTATGTTCTGAATTGTGTTTCCTCACTGACGGATTCAACTATACTTTCTGTTTTCACATTGTTTTCGTACTGATTTATCGACCATCTGATTCCTGTCATCTATGGATATCAGATCGCAACCGACATGTTCTTGTTGTTTACTTGTACACTTTTGTTTATTGTGACTTGTTGTACTTACAGTATTTAAGTTTTCACTTAAACAAATACAACTGTTTCTTGTTTTCTAAGTTCTGTTGTTACACGCTGTTTGCATATTGTATTCACACACAGTGAATAGTGAAAGTACACACATCGTACGGACTTGCCGGACGATGAGGTACTGGATGTCACAGCTTCAGTGGAAGCCATTTCAGCTTCAGGGGAAGCTATTTCAGCTTCAGTGGAAGCCATTGGAGCGTCAGTGGGAGTTCTTTCAGCTTCAGTGGAAGTCATTGTAGCTTCAGTGGAAGCCAGTGCTTCCTTTTCTTCGTCCATCCTTGATTGTTCCTCAGGATCAGTGGTTTGTTGTTTTGTTTGACTTCTTTTGATTTTGATCACTGAGGAAAGGGACATGTTGTCATACGAAGGACCGGATGGTGTAGAGGGAGTCTCTTTCTTAGGGAAGACTGCATTTCTAGAGGCATCATACATTAGTTCCTCTCCTTCTCTGAGTGCTGCCTCAGAGAGAAATCTATCAAAGATTATTCTTCCCTACAAGCTTCCTTGGAGGCCTAGGTTTAGAGCCTCCCTTCGTGCCTGGATTTGCTATACTGAAGGTAACTCTCCCTGGCTATCTTGCTTTTGATTTCTCTTACATGTAGATCCAAGGTGGAGTTCTTCATAGGAGCAAGCTGCCTCTTCGAGAAGTTGTAGTTCAAAAGGAATTGCTTCAGCTTCTCTTGATAGGCATCTTCCTTCTATTTCTTCTTGGAAGATGCCGCAGCTTTGGATGCAGCAGCAGCCTGTTCAAGCTGCTGCACCCTATCCAGCTCAGTGGCCATCTTAGGTACCGACCAGAGAAGTACTTCATCAACATCAAAACCCTTCTCCTGTAGGAGACCAACGAGTCTTAGAATGTCTCCATCCATTGAAGTATCTAGTCGGCCCTTCTTCAATGGTGGCCTCCTCTCCTCTTGTGCAGCTTCCTCCTCTAGAGTCAATTTCCTTTTCCCTTTATCCATTGTATTTGACTCAGAGGAGATATATCTTGTAGCCTCACCAGCTGGTTCATCGGCCAAAAGTTCATCTGAGGAGGATACCTCAACTATGATTGGGCTTTCGGAAACAGTTGCAGCTTCAGAGTTAACCTTAGCATTCACTGCCTCTTCCAGTTGACCAACCACATTGAACGGTTCCTTAGTGGTGCCCTCAGAGAGCTCAGGATCTGAGGAGAGATCCTCATCAATAGCTATTGTCTCAAGAGGATACATTTATTCATCAGTTGTTGTCTTAGAAGGAGACATGCGTTCATTGGCTGCTGTCTCAAGAGGAGACTTAGGTTCCATGGAGTTAGAACTTTTGACTTGATTGGGGTCCTCCATGGTAACCTTGGTAGTGGTCCCAGAATGGGACCTAGTCTCAGAAGGAGACTTTGGGGTTTCAATAGGGGATTTGGGCTCTATGGAGATATGTTCTTGTTCGTTCTCCAAGGATGCCCCAGCAACATCAGAAGAGGAGGAGGATAAGGAAGAGCTGGATTTGTGAAAGTAAGTACTCAAGAACTCATCCTATTCCCTATCTAAGTTGGTTAGGAGTGGAGTGAACTCATGATTTACTTCCGCATCTCCTTCTGTTTGAGATGGAGCAGCTTCATCCTCTCCTTCTGCTAGAGATGGTGGTTCCACAGGTGATGGTGATGGTGATGGTGATGGTGATCCTATAGGTTGTTCCTTCTCCCCTTTTGGGTAGCATCAGGGGAAAGAGAGGACACCTGGCTAGGATCAGGATGAAATGGTTAAAGGATGACTGGGGGGCGGCGCTGGAGGTCCAAGATGATCGCATCCTTTTCTTGGACCTGCAACCTCAGCTTCCATTTGGGATATCCTGGATTGTAAGGTGGAGATTGTGGCTGTCAATTCCTTAATAGTGGGGCCCTCCTCCACCGGAGTGGAATCATGGGGCGATGGAGTCTTGAGCCTAGCTCATGCGCCTCCATCACCAGATGTGGTTTCTTGGTGCCCTGGATTTCTCTCATTGAGAATGACCTCAAAGAAGTCATCAGCAATGTGATTTGCCATAGAGGAGGTTCTATTGCCGTTACCATTGTCCTGATGAATTTGAGATGGTTCATTAGTAGTGGCAGCCTCCACTATATTAACCCCTTCAACACTGTTGCTCCATGGACGGAAGAAGAGGAGTGAAAGTTCCAGAGAAATATGCACTCGTCTTCTTTAGTTGAACAAAAACCTTTGTTCCAACCAAGGGCACTTTGTAAATGTTCCCTGTTAGTGAGAGCGAAGACAACAACTCACCATTAAATATTTGTTGCAAAAATCTGGGATACATACAAAATTTCTTTGGTGATGACAGATTGTCCACCAAGTTATTAAAAACAAAAGATGAGAAGTTAAACAGATGATTAGAGATCAACCCATGGATAGCCGAAGCCAAGTTAGACGAAATTTGATCCCAACCACCGGTTTTATTTGATATACAATGCAAAAACACATGTAGGAGGTACTTGTAATTATAGGACACTCTTCCCTTCAAATAGGTAGTTGAAGGGAGAGGACCTTCGTACCTCATTGACCGAAAGGTCATTGCTACCTCATCCCTTGTGAAAGAAACACTTCCCTCAACATCATTGAGATTAAGATGTCTACAGACGGTTTCCACAGAAATGGAAAGTGGATGAGTGTCAATGGTAGCAGAAAGATATATACCAGTTGGGGAATCAATAATAGAACACGAACCCCAAAATTGCTGGTGATGAGATTCATACACCACGAGGTTAACAGTTAATGTCGTAAAATACCTGCTCCGTCGGAGAAACGAGATGATCAGAGTGAAGTAGGCATCATGATCAGCAGATAGTTCGGCAACAAGGTTGTGTGCAGGTTTGAAAGCAAAGAGAACCATTTTTTAGACTGACGGTTAGGGTTTAGTTCAAGAGGAAACTGCCAATTGAACAAGGAAGTGGGAATTTGAATGGATGGGAGACCTTTTATACCTTCGGGTGTCAGCATTTAAAATAATGACACATTATAAATTTGAGATCCGGAGGTACAGAAGATAAAAAGGTCTTCCGTGACAGCTGTGTAGCACAAAGAACTTCAGAAGATGAAAGAGATTCGTTCGAGAAAACACCAAAAACTTGTCGTGTAGTGTCGGAAGAGAATAAACCTATGCATTAAAGAAATATATGATTCAAAAGACATTGGCTTTTGATAAAGAAGAGTAATCAGAAGGAAATATATTCAGAAGCAAAGGATTTATATCGTAAGAGAAATACTTTCAAAAGAATAAGTATCTTGAGAAGTGTGAGTTCTTCCGTATAAAGGATTAATTAACACTTCGGAAGACTTAACATTTCTTCTGATGAGTACATACTTTGCAGAAGATAAGTTAAGTTTATCTTTCAAAGGATTATTTAAACCTTGACATAAATTCACTTAATAAAAATTGATCATACCAATAGCTGTGATTAAGTACCTGAATCTTCCTTCATCAAACACTTTGTTAAACAGATCGGCAAGATTATGTTCCGTGTCAACTTTGAATAGATGAATTTGTTTCTTCTCTGTACAATCTCTTATGAAGTGATAGCGAATATCAATGTGCTTGGTCTTGGAATGCTTGACAAGATTGTTTGTAATCGAGATTGCGCTGGAGTTATCTATCTGGATGGGAGTATTGGACAGCTCTACTCCATAATCTTTCATTTGATTTTGAATCCAGATTACTTGTGCACAACAACTGGAGGCAACAATGTATTCAGCTTCTGCAGTAGAAGTAGAGACACATGTTTGCTTCTTACATTGCCATGACACTATTCTGGACCCAAGGAACTGTCATCCTCCAGATGTGGACTTCTTGCTGATGTTGCAACCTCCATAATCACTGTTAGTGTAGGCCACGAACTGAAAGTCTTCATTTCGAGGATACCACAATCCTAGACTTGGTGCTCCTTTAAGATATCCAAATATTCTTTTCACAGCAAGAATGTGTGAACTTTTGGGATTGGCCTGAAATCTTGCACACAAACAAGTTGCAAACATGATGTCAGGCATGCTTGCTGTGAGATATATCTAAGAGCCTATCATTGCTCTATACTGGTGCTAATCAACATCCTCCCCCTCAAGATCAAGGCCTAAGGATGTTGTTTTGGACATAGGGGTGCCAAGAGCTTTACATTTAGTGAAGTTAAACATTTCAAGAATATCCTTGACATATTTTGATTGATTAATAAAAATCTCTGTAAGAGTTTGCTTCACTTGTAGTCCAAGAAAGAAAGTGAGTTCTCCCATTGAACTCATTTCAAATTTGGACTTCATTAGTGCTTCAAATTCTTTGTAAAGACATTCATCAGTACAACCAAAGATAATATCATCAACATAGATCTGGACAAGCATAATATGTTGATTGTATTTCTTGAAAAATAGAGTCTTGTCAATAGTTCCTCTTTTGAAGTTGTTTGACAATAGAAATGAGGACAAAGTCTCATACCATTTTCTAGGAGCCTGATGCAGCCCATATAGAGCTTTATCAAGCTTACAGACATGGTTAGGAAACTTAGGATCCTCAAATCCAGGTGGGTGACAAACATATACTTCTTCATCGATTTTTACATAGAGGAAGGCACTCTTGACATTTATTTGAAATACCTTGAAGTCTTTGGCAGCTGCAAATGCTAGAAATATTCTGATGGCCTCAATTCTTGCAACCGAAGCAAAAACTTCATCATAATCAATATCCTCCTCCTGTGTGTATCCCTGCACCACCAATCTTGCTTTGTTCTTTATGACTACACCCTTGTCGTCTTTCTTGTTTCGGAACACCCACTTGGTTCCGATTGCATATTTTCCCTTAGGTAAAGGGCAAACCTTCCACACTCCTTGCCTTTCAAATTGAAGAAGTTTTTCCTGCATTGCTTCCACCCAGCTACTATCTTTCAATGCCTCAGCCACTTTCTTTGGTTCGATCTGGAATAAAAAGCAAAAAAACAAAGAAATGTTTGCTTCATGCATGGAACTCCTTGTTCTTACTCCATATTCAACATTGCTAATGATATTCTCAACTGGATGAGTGTTATGAATGCAGGTTCTTGGAATCACATCCAGCAGGGAACATAAATCCAAGTTGCTTGGCTCAAGGTTTGGAAGTACAACCTCAAGCTGGATTTCTGGTATTTCTTGGAGTCTCTGATGTTGGACTGTTGTAGGTTGATTTTCTCTGGGAACAAAACCTTCCAGAGTTTTTGCTTTGACAGAAGGGCTTCCAACTTCTTCTTAACTCTGTGGAGCAGAATTAGAATCACTTAAAGGAACAACCCGAGAATTGTTGGTTGTCTCAGACTGTGAGACTGCTTGTTGTGTTGAAGTGGATTCTGCCAAGGTTTTTCTTAGACTGAACATTTGCAGACTGTTCAATAATCCTAGAATATTTGATGTATACTCTATATGCCTTAGCCTGTGAAGAGTACCCAACAAAGTAGCCCTCTGCTGATTTCTCAACAAACTTGGCTAGATGATCTTTGGTATTCAAAATGGTGCAGTGACATCCAAATGGTTTAAGAAACCCAATAAATGGTTTTCTCTTATGCCAAATTTCATAAAGAGTCATACCATGTGATTTAACTACCAATATTCTATTTGGACATAGCAGGCAGTGTTGACTGCTTCTGCCCAAAAAGTTATTGGAAGCTTGGCATCAGATAACATAGTCCTAGCAGTCTCAATCAGTGTCTTATTCCTTCTCTCAGCGACACCATTTTGTTGTGGAGTCCAAGGAGCACTGAATTGTCTTGTAATTTACAAAAGGAATTTAAAGTATGATTTTTGAATTCTGTTTCTAGATCAAACCTTATGATTTTTACGTTGTGGTCACTTTCATTCTCAACCCTAAGAATGAATGATTTCAAGATATCAGCAGTTTCATCCTTGGTACTCAGAAAGAATACCCAGGTATATCGTGAGAAATCATCAGTGACCACCAAGGAGCAGGACTTTCTACCTAGACTTTTTACACTTGTAGGGCCAAACAAGTCCATGTGTAGCAAATGTAGCACTTTTGTTATTGAATTTATCTCTTTGGAATGATGAGATGATTTGTGTTGCTTCCCTTCTAGACAGGAAACACATTTATCAATGCAGACGGATTTTTTTGTTGGTAAACCTGTAACTAAGTTATTTTTGACAAGTTTATTCATGTTTTACAGGTTTACATGACAAAGTCTCCTATGCCAAAGAGATGATTCATCAAGTGAGGCTTTTGAGACAAAGCAATTTATATTGCTAAGTGGTGAAGTTGTGCTCATGTCCAACATATACATGTTGTTCCTTCTGGGAGCTCTGAGCAGAATTTGGTCATTTGGAACAACAAATTCTGGTTTCAGGACAATACATTCATGCTTAGTTAACAACATGTTATGCTTCTGGTCACACACCTGTGATACACTCAGCAAATTATAGTTCAATTCTTTCACATAATGCACATTCTCAAAACTTACCTTACCATTTGTTATTATGCCTAATTTTGTTATATATCCACCCACTGGATCACTTCCAAAAGCAACAGACCCTCCAAAAAATGGTTCATATTTGTGCAGGTGGGTCTTGTTGCCAGTCATGTGACGGGAGTAGCCGCTATCAGCAATCCACAAGTTGCCTTTTGAGTCTTGTTGTCCCTGCACATGACCAGAAGTGAATTAGTTCCTAATGGGAACCCAAGCCCATGTGGTATTGGGTTTTCCATTTGCATCATTATAAGAAAATTTCTTTGAAATCATATTTGGTGGAACAGATGATGAGCTTGATGGTGGAACAGTGGGTTGAACTGTTAGTTCAGATGTTTCCTTCTTCTAGACTTTCTTTACCTTTGGAACTGTTGGAGAAATTTTCTTTTTCTGACTGCCATCAGAATCAACTTTTGCCTTCTCTTCCGATGGTTTTGATTTTGTCTTAAGGTGGGGTCTTTCTTCTGATTTTCTTCTTCTGAAGTGGTGAGACTTCTTGGTTTAGTCGGGAGCTATTTCGACATGTGCTTCCGATGTTCCTTTTGCTTCGGAAGACTTCCTGTTCTTTCTTTTCATGTTGTCAAAAGTGCCTGCTTCCGACGGCTTCCTGTGCTGCTTGACTGATCCTTTTCTTCTGAAGAAAAGGATGATCTGCTCCAAGATTTCCTACCGTTTTCTCTTGCTTTTGGTTTTGACAGAGTTCTGCTTCTAGGATTGAAGAACAATCGGCAGCAAAAGGACTTGTATCCCCACACATAAGACACACAGTCTGAACATTGAATGAAATCTGAAGGTTCTCTCTTTTGGAGGAAGCTAAGTTGTGCTTCACCGAACCTGATTGTTCTGAATGGGGAGTTCCAAAGGACTTTTATCTGGGTGGTTTACCTGAACCTTTGATACACTTGCTTTTCTATCTTTTTATTTAGCCCTATGTGACTTGTCAGATGGACAAATGACATAGTCATTTGAAGATGTACTCCCGGTTTGTACGTACTTGCCTTCACAAAAGATGTTGCGGTTTTCTTGTTTCTTTTCTTTTGTTATAAGTTGATTGAGCAGGGCTAACTTCAGGCAAATCATTTTCTTGTTGAATTTTATGTGTATCTAGAAATTCATCATACACAAGGCTAGCTTCAGGTTTGCATCGAACCTCCACCATTCGAGTATAGGCAGATGGAGGTTCCATTTTGTTGTAACCCACCCCAGTACCCTTGTTCTTTACAAGCTCAGGTATCTAAGTCATTTTGAGAAGTTTTTCAAACTTCTCACCTTGACTGAGAAACTTGTCTTTGTATGCCTCAGCCAATACAAGTTCAGTTTTTGGCAGTTGTTAGTCTTTATAAAAGATTGTTTATTTGACATTGCTTATTAATGTCTTCGTGTTTCAAACTGGTGATAGTCTTTTCTAACTCCTCAATCTTTTCTTTGTAATTTCTTTTAGCTTAAATGAAATTTTCCTTAATAACTTGTATTGACTCAAGCTCATCACAAACTTGAGCACTAAAACATTTGTAATCATTTAATTCTTCTAAGCATTCAGGGGTACGCATGTCATCTATTACCTTGAATGTAGAAGTGAAGTCATTGGCCATCAAGGCATTGTTTGAGGTAGATGCTTCCTCAGCTTGAAAGCTCCAGTTAGAAAAGTCGTGTTGTTCTGCAATGTTTGCACTGTTGGAGGAGCTTGGTGCTTTGTGGTTTGGTTGACCTGAAGTTGATGGTTGAGAACTTGGAGATTTTCACTCTCTTGCAAAATGTCCCATTTGTTGACAGTTAAAGAATTTGAGTTTAGACTTGTCTAGACCAAACCCAGTTTTCATTTTATGCTTTTTGAACTGTCTTCCAGTTCACTGGTAAAACTTCTTTGCTTTGTATGAAATCATGGCCATCTGGTAGTTGATGTCCATTTCTTCCAGGTTATCAGCTGGGATCCCGTCTAGATCCTCTTGATACAAATGAAAATAATTTGTTTCTTTGGCCATGAATGCTCCCTGGCTTGAGGTGAGCAGTGGAGTTGAGCTTGCAAATGCGTTTGAATGGGAAGTTGATGGAGTAGGTGTTTCTGGGAAGGTGATAATCGGTGTGGAGTTTGAATGGTAGATGGGCTGATAGTTTTGAAATGGAGAATTGTGGATGGGGGCATACAAGACAGTTGAACCTGAGGGAATTGAGGTAGGTTTAGGTTCTTAGGCATCAATCTCCATTTGGTATGCACTAAGTATACCAAATAATTCTCACAGCTTTAAAGTTATAAGATTATCTGTTTTACGAATTGCAACAAAATAGATATTCCAGGCTTGTGCAAGTGATCTTAGAAACTTTCTTATGACATCTTGATTCTCCATCTTCACTCCTGCAGCAGTCAACTCATCAACTAATTGAACATACCTTAAATACTGAGAAATCATCTTCTCGTTGTTCTCTTGGCAAAAGTTCTCAAACTTTTTCTTCAGCATGTCCTTTTTATTCTCCTTCACATCTTCCGATCCTTCATACATCTGTTGCAAAGAGTTCTACAACTCTTTTGCAAACTTGCATTTCTTGAATGCATGTATGATAGAGTTTGGAATTGCCATCTGAATCAGCCACAAGGCTTTAGAATCCACCTCCATCTTTTTGTAATCTTCGTCTGAGTACAAAGATGGGTCTTTTGGTACGGGTGCTCCACCAATACCTGCAGCGTCAACTTTTGGAATGAATGGTCCCTCAAGAACTGACTTTCAGAGTTTGAAGTTCTGGTTCCTGATGAAACCTTCCATCCTAACCTTCCATGTATCATAATCATTTGACGTGAACATGGAAGGTTTGTTGAGAGTGTCATTCTTAGTATCGTGCTTACTGATGGTTGTCATTTTGACTTAGAGGTAACTTGAAAACAAAGACTAGTAGAAGATAAACAACTAGTAACTTAAGAATGGTTAATTGCTTAAGTTAGAGAGCCAAAGCTCTGATACCACTTGTTGGATCGGGTTGTGTATCTCAACACAACACTTTCACAAGTAATCTTCTACCGAGCTTGATAGATGCGGAAAGTTCTATCCACTCGACTCACTCACACTTGCAGAACAAATACAATACCCAAATAAAGATACTTTCAAGGTCAAAGTATATTTCGTTCAATGCAAAGTGAACAAGACTCAACAACTCAAGCACACACTCGTGCCTTGCTAAGTTACAAGTGAAGGATTATATACTAAGACCTACAGCTGTATCCTCGTAGGGATATACGGCTGGACAAAACACTAGAAACAAACATATGCTAAATCTAGTGTCTGTTATGGTCTTGACAAGCCAAGACATATTAATTACAATTAATACAAAAGACTCCATTGACTTTTACAATAAATGCCTAAACAACAAAACGCATTAACTGCTTCGTATCTTTGTAGTTCTGACAAATCTTCTTTGCTGCTGACTAAAATCGGAATGTCTTCTTTGTTGGTCTGGGGGGGTGAGAAAGCAGCTCTGATTATTTTTATAAGTATCCAGAATATTTGTCAGAGAAAGTCTTCGGAAGTTTTTGTCTTCGGAACCGCTGATGATCGATCTGAACTTCTAAGTACTGAAGAGGGATCTGGAATCTTTTAGTGGAAGAAAATTATCCTTTGGAAGCAGTTGTTCTTCCGAAGGTTAATTCTTCTCTTTCAGCGGCTGCTTGTCTTCCGAGAGTTCAAGACTTGATCCAGAGATGTTTTGGTGCGCATTAAACTTAATGATCCTTACACACTAAAATCGGGTCTCAACGGGTCGGTTCCAACAGGTCTAGCAGGTATCACTGGTCTAGACCCGGAGTTTGCTCACCCCTAACTTTTATGATTTTATTTTTCATCTCTAAAATTTATGAAACGTTACTTGGTCATCCCTTTGGTTTTTAAAGGTTAATGATTTTATTATAATTAATATCAAAACTTTTATGTTTTATTATTAAAATTTTACTTTCTATACCTAAATAATGTATAACTTCATTTTCACCTCCCTTTCCTCAGGTTTTTTGAATTTAAGATTTATCTTTACACGTACTCAGTGTCAAAACTTGAAAGTTTCACTGTTAGGTTTCGTCTGAAAATTTGTAAAATTTCACTTTAACCTTTTTAAGTTTTTTAAAGCACAAAGATTATCCTTATAGTCGATTTAAAGTAACAATGTTAATTTGCGACATACCACTTTTCATTCTCTAATTTTCAGAATATTTAATTTCAATGTTTGGATTTTAAGTTTTTTCCTAATTGCAACCTTAAACTTCTAATCATCCAACCTTCAAAATTTTTAAGTTCAACCCACAAATAAAGGTTTATCACTGAACTTTGCAAATTGTCACATTAACCCCTCCCTTTTAGAGTTATGCTCACATTAATGTCAAATCTCTTAAGTTTCACTTGTAAATTCGTATATTTCATCCATTAACTTTTAAGAATATCACTTTTACCCTTAAGTTTTCAGAGTTCAAAATTTATTATTGTACTTCATGTCAAAACCTTTATGTTTCACTCTTAAATTTTACATTTTTATTCTTAAATTTTGCAAAATGATACTTTGATTTCTCTCAAAGTTCTTATAGTTTATAGCTTATCCTATAGTCAATTTGTAGTGTGGTGGCAACTTGACACTCATTACTTTTAACTCTTCAACTTTCAAAACTTTTAAATTTCATTTCTAGATAAATTTTTAGTTTTTTATCCATAAATTGTTAGAATGTTATTTTGTGTATATTTTCATTTAATCTATGCTTTTAACATATGGTTATTTTTAGAAAACGATTTGAGTCAAATATAATATATTTTCACAATATTATAATTCGAATTAGCATGTGTTTCGTGACCATCGTAACGCATGACGGGTCCAATCACTAGATTATAATTATAAATCTTTTTATTGCTTAGTGCTTTAGATGACCTCCTCTTGTAAAGAAAATATTTGTAGATTTAAGGGATTTTTAAAAAATTAAAATTAAAAAAATCTTTGAATTTTAATCTTATTTAAACCAAAGAAACTGATCCAATTTTTTATTTGGATACTCGTGTATATTCAACGTTTTTTATTCGAGTCGGTGCAGATATCAATTATGCAAAATCTTCTTATTTAGATATAATATCCGAATTCAAGTATAATAAAACATATTTATTCGGGTTATATGCTTATAAAAATAATGATTATTTTGGTTATTCGGATGTTGGCTTCCTCCAATACTACAGCTGAGAGTTCTTCTCTGATGGAGGTGCATATTCATATTCTTCACTGAAATTCAAGCGCATACCCATTTCTTAGTAAAAAATAATGCTTTTTTAATGTTGGGTAGATATGGATCGAATAAACGTTTGTTATTTAGATCAGGTAATATTTCAAATATGGTTCCAAAAATTTCAAATCCAAACAAAAAGTTTTTTCGATGTGATGAACACCCCCAATACTAGCACATATAGATAGTTTTCTTAGAATTATATAAACTTCAATTTGA
Source organism: Mikania micrantha (assembly GCA_009363875.1). NCBI lineage: Eukaryota > Viridiplantae > Streptophyta > Magnoliopsida > Asterales > Asteraceae > Mikania > Mikania micrantha. The sequence goes on from SZYD01000319.1 coordinate 14,398, forward strand.
CCAAATATGAATTTTAATTTAATTTACATAACTTAAAGATTCATAGTATTTAACAAAATAATATGTAATTAATTTAAGAGTTCAGTAAATATAAAAACTTTTCGTAGAATGATATATTTAAAAATCTCTTTTAATTAACCAACTCACGATACCTTCTCTCTTATGCAGATTGGAGTCGTCCTCTTATGTGGATTGGATTCTTCATGATCACCAACCACCCGTAAAAACAATTGATTTGCATCCCCACTCAAAATCAACTAATGAAATCTAGCATATCTCATTGAGCTATGAATAATATTTGTTTTCATCCTTCTCCACGACCTCACAAGGTATAAGAAAAAATATGTAATTAGTTTTAATGATTGAGTAAATATGAAGACTTTTAGTAGAATGATATATGTAAAAATCTCTTTTAATTAACCAACTCATGGTACCTTCTCACCTATGCGGATTGGAGTCGTCCTGATCAGCAACCACTCGTAAAAATATTGATTCGCATCCTCACTCAAAATCAACTAAAGAAATCTAGCATCTCTCATTGAGGTAGGGGTAATGTTTGTATTCATTACTTCCTTTCTACACACCGAGATTTCACTGGATATATGTTGTTGTGTTGTATGTCTCACTTCTCCCTCCTAAATCAGCCTTCTTACAATATTAATTAATTTAAGCGTATTTTAGTCATTTTACAAATACAACCTTATAACGGTTTTTTTTTTTAAGTTATTGCACTTTTTCTACTATACTTTACTATACTAAATAACAGAACTTTTGGTACACGTAAATTATGTGTTTAACAAAGATTAATTGAAAACCTATAATATGTTTCTATGTATTGATTAAAAATTCAGTATGGCCCTGTAGAAGAACTGGTGTTGACTTCAAAAAAAAACTGTTGACTGCGTCTGGTCAAAGTCAAACGCGTGGTTTTTTTTTTTTTTTTTTGATTTAGTCAATTACGTAAGTTGAAAAAACATGATTGTATTCTGATTGAAATGATTAGATATAAATAGCCAGACAAGCACTCTTGAATATTCATTCATTCACATTTTCTTTTTAGCTTACAAGCTGACATATATAGATACATATGGCTACCATGAAGTTTGCTTTGGTCACCTTAACCCTCTTTGTTCTCCTTAAAGCTTATAACGCTAGACGTTTACAAGGTATCACTAAATAATCTACTTTATTTAATTATTTTTTTGCTAAAAAAACTAAGAATCAACAACTGTCAATTCCGGTCATAGAGCCGAAGATGGCGGGGTGCTGACGATAATCCGTCGGTGATCGATGCTCAAATAATATTATTTATATAGTAATATATATGATTTCCAACATATTAGCATCAGAGTGATTATTGACACATTAACTTTAGTGACGCTCATTATACTATCATTGTTCATAACTTGTTACAATTTGTCTCTATAAATTAATAATTGGTTTTGTTTGTAGACGCATCTATAGAAGAAAAGTTTGATGGACAACCATTATTTCAAGCCACGACCATTCAAATGGTAACCACAGACGAAAAACTCTCATTACCTTCATCTTCATCATCGTTGCCATCACATGACCATACTACTTATGGTCGAGTTAGCCTACCACCACCCCCACCAAAACCAGCACCGTCAAAGAACCAAGCAACTTACGGACGGGAAAACTCGGCACCCCCACCGCCAGTAGACGCACCGTCAGAATGGCATACAATTTATGGTGAAGATATACCGAGCTCAAGACTAGATAGTTCACCGGAAAAGGCTAAATTTGGCCGAGAAGACCCTAGAACGCCACCTAGTCCGAACCCAAATGATTCAAAAGATCATGGAATGTATGGTCGGGTTATACCGAGTGCACCACCCCCTCCAAAGCCAGCCGGTCCAATACACCCATTGGGAAGTGATGGTGGAAGTGCATGTACCGGATTATCATCATCAACCATTGATTATCGGGCATACTTAGATCGATGGCACTCTATTAATGCGTTTCACCGGTTGTCAACTTATGTCACTAGATTATTTAAATATTTGAGTTAATAGTTTTAGAAATGTAATTGTGGGATCAATGAAAGATTTTACAAGATTTGGTAATTAAATCATAAAGTAGATACTAAATGTTCGTTTTCTTTTGTAAATCAGAAATTTATTTAATAGGAAAAGTTATTATTGTTTTATTTTATTTTTTAGTTAAACAATTATTTTGATCCAAGTTTTAAATTTTTAATTTGTCAAGATAGATTGTCACTTCACATCCATATATGGATAATGGAATAATATATTGATATGATCAACGATGGCCAAAGTATTGACTTAGAGACTTAAATAATACCGGTCTTACTCATCATGGAGCATGGGTTGTTGGCATATTTGTTATGTTCTTAATTTACTCAATAATCGTAAATGATTCTTCTAAACCTACTTCAATGAAAGGACAATCAATCTTCAATAATTAAATAATCAAAGACATAGATGACGAATTCCGCGACACGCTCGAAAAATTCCTTTTTGAATCCTTAAACTTCTTCGAATAATTCCATCATCCAATTTCAAGTTTTGCGCTTGATAGCAAGGAGTAGGAATTTATGATTACGATCATGATCCCTATCAGATACAGCTAAGTCGTGAACAGCCAACTACATTTAAATGGGCTGATATATTTTGATCTTCGTTGTTCCAATTTGAAGGATAATGAGATATTAAATGAAAATTAAACTTTACAACTCTTCAACCAAGTACATATGGCATTCTTCAATGATTGGTGAGCTTGCCAGATTATTTATCAGATGTTCTTTTTAACCTGTTTGAATTTGTAATTGAAGTTACTGTTTTTCAAACAAAATTCTTAGCCAACTTTGTCAAATTTCCAGTATGGTTAATTTATTCTTCATGCATTTTACAGAATGACCCCAATGATATTATAAGAATTTGCGATAATAGTGGTGTTAGGTTCATCAAAGCTTTTCTTTTTAGTGGCATGATGATCAATGACGGCCTAAAGAAACCGCTGCCCGGGCCTAGTTTTTTGAGGGATCCAAAATTTTTAAGTTATATCATATTTTATATTAAAAAAATTTATACCTATTAAATTTAATAAGTCTAATATCCAAGTTAAAAAAATTGAACCCATCGATTGAGTCAATATATTCCTGAAATCAAACACATACCCATAAATTGATAATTCATGAACCTTTTGCGACTAGGTTCGACATTTATTTTCCTAGACCCAAAAATTTTGCTATGTTTATTACTATTGCGTTAATCTTCGTTTAAAAAAGGTTTATATAATAAATAATTCGTTTGAGCATAGGAATATTTTTTTTCCATCTCATTCCAGACACTAAAATATTTTCAGGGTTGACCCTCATGATGACGAAATGCATGGGTGTCCCGGGGGAGGGGCAAACCAAACCTCCGTCCCGGGCCCACTTTTTATGGGGGCACCAAATATTTGTTATATACGTATATATAGATATTCATTCAAATGAGAATCAACAAGTTATAAAGTTATAAAAACCGTTTATAAACACATGATTTAAGAGATACAAAAAGTAATTTCTTTTAATGTAAAAGAAGTTATTTTCATGCCCTATAAATAAGGGGTGCTCATCTTTCGGTTAACGGTTTATTTGGTTTAATCGACTTTCAGTTTCTTCCTTATTCGAAAACCGAACCGAATTTGAGAAGCGGTTCGGTTTGGTTTCGGTTAAAACCAAACAAACCGAATAAACTGATTAAAAAAAACTGGTTAAAAACTGAATAAACCGATTTAAATAAACCAAATTCAAGTGAATAAAACTGACTAAAAACTAAATAAACTGGTTAAATCACAAATAAACTAATATGAATAAACCGAATTCAACTTTATATATTATCAACAAGATGATGAATTTAGATTTGAATTCGGTTTAATCGGTTAACAGAAGAAACCGGATTTAAAAAAATTGAAATAGATAACAGAACCGACGACCGAAATTCGGATATGATTAGGAACTGAACCGAAAACCTTAATTTGGAATTCTGATACACTTAGGGTTTAGGAACCAAACCGAAAATCGAATTCAGAATTCGGTTCGGTTTTTCAGTTACGAATACAGTAAACCTAAACATTGAAAACAAAAGCGTCAACCATGAAGCTCAAAAATTGATCATTTTGGTTGTAAAATTCTAATATTTTGATTAATTGTCATTTTATGATTTTTGTATGTTATAGTTGACATTATATAGTTAACTCTTATGATTTTATTAGTTTAAATGATATCTCTAATATTATAACTTAGATGTTGATTATTTGATATTTGGATGTTTAAGGTTTTGATTATTAGATATTTTGAATATATAAAGATAACAAGTATAAACAATTTTTTAGTTAAATTCAAATCAAATCAATTCCCAATTCGAATTCTAATCGAATTGGAATCGAACTCGGATCGAATTCGAATTCTGAATTCGAATAGAATCGAATTTCGAATTGGAGAACGATTCGAATTTTGAATTCGAATTGGATTTTTCGAATTGATTTTGAATTCGAATCGAATTCGATTGCCCCTAAAAAATTCAAAATTCGAAATCATTCGATTCGAAATATTCGAGTTATTCGAAATTCGATTTGATGAACTCCCCTAGCACCGACGCACCTTCACCGGCACCCCTCCACTGGTAAGGGCTCTCTAACCTTCGTATCTTGCTTAATATACTTCTTTTCTTGACTGACTGGGTCTTCCATCACCACCATTTTTGATCGGTCCTTCACATCGACCATATCAAGATACGTTTTGGAGCTCCTCTCTTTGCCCTTATACGTCGGTTTTTGATTTTTGTGGTGTAGCCATGTTGGGCCTGATAACATCTTCTTCAATTCCCTTATAGTAGTACAGTTGATATAAAAATATTCTAAGTTAAAAAAATTGGTTTATTTAAATTTCAAATTATTTTAGCAAGCTGGAGACGTTAAAAACAAATGGTCTTTTTTAACAAACTGCAAAGGTTTATTATAGCTTTTCTGTTAAAGAGGTTTAAAAATATGATTTGTAGACTACAGACATTTTAACTCTGAAAAAACAAACGCCACCTAAGTTAATAATATCTCCTTACGCGGTAGTTTTTATTCTAAGTTCTTCTTTGATCACAAGCAAATCCAATTATACTAATATATACTTGATAACTAGGTTAGTACCCCGTGTATTACACGGGTTGAATAAAAAAAAGTATGATAAATAATTATCAATTAAAATTTAAATACTATAAGATGATATTTAAAATGATATGTGATTAATTTTTATATATTTAATACTTTAAGTAATAAAATAATTATTTTTTTATTTAAATACTTAGTTTTTTAGATTTTGTTTCTTTAAACATGTCATTTCGAAAAAATATTTGTGAAATTTTATATTTTATAATAATTTGATTTTTTTTAAATGTTTTTTAATATTAACATATTTTTAATATATGAAAAAAAAATTAATTTTAAAATAAATAAAAGTATATTTAATATTATGAATTATGGTTTAATATAAGATGTATTTAAAAGAAGATAGTGACGGAAAAAATAAATTTGATGTACTCTAAGAATGTTACATGTGTCCATTAAAAACTTTTATTTATTATAATAAATAGAGAGAATTGCTCTTGTAATGACATCTAAGCAAAATTATTTTCATTTATTATATAGTATAGATATAGATATAGATATAGATTGATTGTATGATTACATAAGTAAACATAGTGGAGGAGTAAAATAAGAGAATTGAATGATGAATTTGGTAAATATTGAGAAACAATATAAATAAAATTTTAATATGCTTTTGAAATTTTTTAAATTTAAAATTTTTGACTTTTAAATATATTTGATAAAGATGATTTGAAATTGCATGTTTTTAGGATAAGAAAGAGAAATTACAATAAACTTTAAATGAAAATTAATTCAAAGAATATTTAATTATTGATGATACGTAATTATTTCAAAATTAAGAATTTAAATATTGAAAAAAATTTATTATATGTCAGTTGGAAAATGTTCTTTTTTTGAATAATATGATATGTTAACAATTATATACTTTATTAAAAATTGAGAGAAATTAAAATATTAATTAATAAAAAATCTAAGCAAAAAGTCCGGATAAGTAAAATTGGAAAAAAATATACATTCGGTTTTAGAAAACGGAAAAATAGGGTATAATTAAATTTATTATTCAAATACTATTTGAAATTTTAGAACATTTGAATTTGATTTATTGTGTGGTTGCCATGTGTCAAAATTAATTTAAAGATTGATGTGGTAATGACACATGTCAATTTTTAAGAGAGAATTGCTCTAGTAATGACATCTAAGCAAAATTATTTTTATTTATTATATAGTATAGATACTAAATTATCAACATAAGATAGTAATATAATATGTTTTTTTATTTGATTCTTTCAATGTTTGGTCCAAGCCATAACCATATGTCCATGTCAACCTTTTTTCTTTTGGATCTTTATTTCTTTTTTCTATTGAGTTTTCTTATATTTTTATGTAAAATTACGTTTTCTAGTTCTTTTATACCGAAACATACGATGCATTTTATTTGTTTTTTTCCTTTGAATTTTCTTATATTTTTATATTAAATAACTTTTAATAAATTTTTTATATGCCGTTCAAAAAGTAAATAAATAAATAATTTTTTTATACATTACCATACTTAAAACAATGTATTTTTAATAGAGTTTGAATATGTATATATATATATACACTTGGATTATTAGCGTGTTGTGTCATCCAATCTTTTATGTTAGGTCATGTTGGGGTTTTAGAATGCGTGAGACATGAATAACCAAGTCATCGCAATTTTACACGCTTCTTTTTGTGCTTAGTCACATTACATCAATGTCACACTCATTTGGATTTTATAAAAATTATTTTGTTTCTCCTCGTGAAGCGTGAGCCTAATTGCTACTTAGAGAGGTCGGAGTGGGAGCCGGGAGAGAGGCGGGGAAATTTGGGGCCGACCGGGAACAACACCCCCCCCAGAAGTGGGGTGGGGTGAATCGGGAAGATGGCACCGTTTCAAGCCGAAGTGGGGAAAGTGGGTATTGGACCGTTGGGAGGACCGTTGTGGGTTTAAAAAAAAATCTAATTTTTTTTCTATTTAAACAACTCCAAAACAATCACAACTCACACTTTTTATCATTTTATTCTTTCATTCTACACTCAAATTTTATAAAGTTTAAAACAATGGATCCGTTTACATTGGAGCTTCCTACATTTGAAAGTAAATCGTCAAGTTCAGAAGAAGAGGAGATCAATATTAAACAACGAAACTTTCAGCAACATACTTGATGGATTAGCCCCAAAGTGCCCGTTTATGGTTAACGGCGTCGAATACAAGCTTGGATATTATCTTGGTGATGGGATTTATCCTAGTTGGGCAACTATAGTGAAATCATTGCAGCATCCTCCCGAAAATGATTTAAAACGTCGTCGATTCAAGAGAGCACAAGAAGCTGCACGAAAAGATGTTGAAAGAGCTTTCGGTGTTTTGAAGGGAAGGTGGAATATATTGCATCATCCCGCAAAGCAAATGCATCCACGAAGTTTACGAAAAATTATGTATGCTTGTATCATTCTACACAATATGATTTTAAAATGGAATGGGTCAGCAATATCACCATAACACATAGAGGACCCTCCTAGCGATGAACAGCCTGAAGAAGACATTCTTTATCAGCTACGATCAAGAACAACGCACGAAAATCTTCGAGCCGACCTTATCGAGCATTTGGAGCATTTATCGCAACAATATCACGCCAATAACCCGAATAATTAGTATTTTCATTTAATGTAATATCTTTTTAATTTAATGTAATATCTTTTTAAATTTTAATGTAATTTTATATTTTATTTTTAATGAATCTATTTAATTATTATTATTTATTTATTGTTAAATAATTAAATAAAAATAAGATTTGAAAATGGGGAAAAATGGGGAAAAGTGGGACGACACCGTGCAAAATGGGGAAAGTGGGGAAAAGCGAGGAAAGCTGATGTGACGCTGATGTGGCAACGGGGAAAAGTGGGGAGTTTTGGGACGACTCCTTGTGGCCTTAGTTTTAAAAATCAACCTGCCCAATCACGAATCATATGTGAAATTAGATTGCATATATTTATGAAAATTATAATGTACATATGTTAGAGTTTTAGATTCTTAATTCTTTCTTTTATTTGATTAATTTATTTTGAAATTCCTTTATTGTCTTGTTTATTTGACTATTGGCCTATAAAAAATGCATTTTCTTAACCTTCAATTTTTTATTTATATTATTTGGTGTTATTTTCTAGATTTTCTGTAGGTAATAAATTAGGGAGCATTGTCGTTACTAAAATAACTTTCTTAAATATTGCAATCTAATTAGGGCGAGTATTATGGTTTTCCTACAAGTGCGGGCAACAAGTTGCAAGGATGACATGTGGTTGATACTTGAGATTGGCGAAAAAATGAGTAAAGAAGGAAGGAAGAGTAGAGTGTGATCCATGTCGTAACGTCAGTGTACCTTTCAATAGTAAAAAACATGTAAGTATCATAATAATACACGGAATCAATGACAAATATTAATTTAGCATTGAAAGACTTATTACTATAAAATGTAAACTTGGGTTTTAAATCTTTAGGTTGTTTAAACAACAAACCAAACAATTGAGTCTAATCATAAGTTAATTAGTTACAAACTTCAATCCCAAAACCTAGATTAAACTAGAATCAATTACTAACTTACAAAATCCTTCACCTAAAGAAGATCACGAGACATTTATCCTTACCTTATCATGATTTGATCCTTGATTCGTATTTTAAAAAGCATGAACTTTAATGCATTCGAGAGGCTTGGATAGCTCAAAATTGTTATTATTTCGCCTAGAAAGTCATCCAAATGAAGGCTAAATACCCTAGGTCTGAAGGTTACACAGGTCAAAAAAAAAAGAAGGAAAAAACCAATGTCCAATGTTAAACTAGATGAGCACCCGTGTATTACACAGAATGAATGAAAAAGATATAATAAATAATCATAAATAAAAATTTAGACAATATCAGAAGATTTTTTTATATAGAATGACTAAAAATTTGTATAATTTAATACTTTAAATAATAAAATAGTTATAATATTTCATTAAACACTAATTTTCCAAAGTTTGTTTCTTTAAATATTTTGTTTTAAAAGTACTTGATGTGTTGCAAAACACATATGTTTTTCCATTTGTTTCTACTGAGTTTCTGTACAGTTTATTAGTTTTTAGAGTCGATTTATGCTGGTTCTTCACGGTTTGGTAATTTCATGCTTGCAGGTAATAAACATGTCATTTTGGCACAAAATGATCAAGAAAACGAGCTCCCGGTTGAACGAGAATGAACCCAAGAACAAAAGTAGAAAAATCTGATTATTGGGTGTTGTTGCGTATCGCGAAGGTTATGGGAAACCCTGTCGCGTAGCGCGACAGGTGGAAATTACCAAAATACCCTTTTTAATGATTGCGGGTTGACCCGATTGTTTTGTCGGATAGCGAGGTCCCTCGTGTAACGCGAGGGGTTTCTGGGTGACTGTCGCGGTACGCGACGCAAAGGAAATTTCAGAAAATCGTTTTGCTCGATTAAAAACGGCTAGGGAGAAAAAATTAGGGCATCTGGGCATAGGAGAAACGGCAGAGGCTACCAAGAAGTGATTTTGGAGATTTGGGAAGCAAAAGATTGAAGAATCAAGGCTTAGGATCGAAGACATCGGGTGTTCATCATTCGGTTTCTTTGTTTTTATTCGATTCCTATGTTTTTCATTTACTTTAAACAGATTATGGATTGTTTACATATGATGTTTATTGGCTAAACTCTTAGAACTATCTAGGTTAGATGATTATGCATATTTGATTTTGGTTTAATTCGGTGTTGGAACATTTTGATGTGATGGATTTATGATTTAAAGATTTGGTTTTGAATATTGGATGTGTATGTGAATCTTATATGGTTGAATGATTGATATTATGTTCCTCATGTGTCTTGGCGATTGTCTGTCGCAAAATAGGTGCATGCTAGAATCAATTACTGTGTGTTTTTGATTAGTGGATGAGTTGCTTAGGCCGAGTGATTCATAGGAATGTCTTATCAAGATTTAAACAGTTAAGATGTGCAACTTGCTTCAATAGCCGTGAGGTGAGAAGTTGTCGATAAGTCTTGGATGTTGGATTTCTAGTTAGAGCCTTTGTGAGAAGATCTTTCTAGTATGTCTATCAAATCATGTTTATCGAGTCCAATAGGAAAACCCAAGTTATCCCTAGCATTTAAGTGAACTGTGACTTTCGTGCCGTGAGGTAGATTGTTTAACAGTTATTTCTTATATGTTTTGAGATTATCGTGCTGTGAGGTAGATAATCTAGCGGATACTTCATAAGTAGTTGGATGACCTGTGAGGGGAATCCATTTAACCGGTGGTTTAACGGCTTTTAGGATCCTTAGTTGACTATCCTTGAGAAGGGTTGAGGGTGCTCTAGTTTTCCTTAGAGTTTAGTATTTAAAGATCCCAGTATCACATTAGTTCCATCCCTGATAGAACCTTGTTAAGCATGTATATGATTCAAGCCTAGGTAGTGCTTCTTTTCTCCTCTGATCTAGTCTTTGGTTGCTCGTTTGTTTTTATTCTAAATGTTTATTAAGTTATCCTTAGTTTTGGTAGTAAAACCCCCTTCCTTATTAATAGTTTGTTTAAGTAAATTTTGTATAGATAAGTCTTTGAGTCTAGTTAGTACATTCTGTAGAAGTCTGTGGGTTCGATATCCGGACTTACTTTTGTCTTGCTACATACGATAGGTACACTTGCCTGTCGGTAGCTTAGGTTTTAGAAAGTCTAGATTTATTACTTTGTGTCTAGTTTTAGAGTCGGTTTTTAGTTAGTTTATTAGCTAAGCTCCGTTGACATCAGTACTTTTTTTAAAATTGTATATTTTATAAAATTTTGGGTTTTTAAAATGTGTTTTTTTTAATATTAATATATTTTTAATGTATTAAAAAAATATGTTTCTTAGTTTAAAAATGTAAAAAAAGTATTTAACGTTATTATTTAAAATGAGGTGCATTTAATATGAGAGAGAGGCGGGAAATCAAAATTAATGTGCTCTAGAAACATGTCATGTGTCCCTATAAACTTTGATTTATTAGAATAGGTAGATAGATCACTAAGACAATGATAACTTTTCATACAAATGATGTAATTTTAAAAGTTTAATTATGTATAAAAAGTGAAATAAATAAACTTAATTGATGAAAGTGTAACTTACTCCATCTTTTTTATGTTAAAAAATTATTAATCATTACAATAAATGAATTATTGAAAAGTATTTCTTTATATTTGTTAATCCTCCTGATTATTCATATAATCATATCTAATAACATTCAAATCTTAATTTCTATCTCTATCCCTATAATTTAAACAAATATCTTTTTTTAAACAAAAAATATATAACTTGTCACGTCTTATCTTTCATATTTACCTCTAATCTATACTATACAATAAAAATAATAATATGACGTTATTCTAGCTTATCCACATCACAATTGTCATATTACATATTTATAGGCTATTCACATAACATATTCAACAAATTTAAAGATTAATTTATTTGATACAATTATGTTAAACTTCCAATTTTTTTAAAAAAAATTAACACTAATATTATTAAATATTAATAAAAATTTAATCATTTCATACTTTTCATTTTCAATTACTAATTTTGGAATTATTTGTATTGTTTAAATAAGTGTTTAGAGGTTTACAATGTATACTTTTATATTTTCTTATTTGAATATGTTAAAAAAAACTGTGTTATTAATATTTATATTTTTCTACCAATGATTGCTTTGTTATTTTTATACAACTACGTGTAATACACATGTTAATAAGCTATTTTACATATAAATACTTACTTTATTATTCTTATCATTATTATTATTATTATTATTATTATTATTATTATTATAATTATTATAATAATAATAATAATAATAATTATTATTATTATTATTATTATTTGCAATAAATTGTTATGAAATCGACCATAGATCAATTCACTTTTTGGGGAGCGTCTTGAATACATCCCTAATTCTGAGCTTCATGTTACTCCTACCAAGAAACATGTCAGGTAAGGGCATCCCGATTGGATTAAATGGGATGACAGTTTCTCATTTTGAATCTGTAAAATCAGAATTTCGATCAAATCACACACCGCAGTATACTAGGTCTTCTAATTCGTTAAGAGGTTTATCTAAAAGATTCATAGGTGTTTTTTCAACTTCACTATTTCTTTCGCAGGAATACGATTCGAAATCGAAAATTTCAATAAACTTATATTCTTCTAAGAAATGGATTCAAAATGAAAGTAAGGAGTGGCAAATATGAAAATAAGAGCTTCTGTTCGTAAAATTTGTGAAAAATGTCGACTAATCCGTCGTCGGGGACGAATTATAGTAATTTGTTCCAACCCAAGACATAAACAAAGACAAGGATAATAAGACTCGTGCTCTCTTGTTAACTCACAAAACAGATATTGTGGGTATAACTTTATAGTTAAAAAAACCATCTTTATTAAATAACTCTGAATTTTAGAGATGAATATGAAGAATTAAATTAAGATGAAAAAGATCAAATTTCTAAATCATATAATCTATAAAGATTAATTAAAGATCAGATATGAATGAAGCATGTGAAGTGAATCTATAAGAACTCTTGGATACTTCTTTTTGTACTTTGGATCTTGAATTCAAAAACTTCATGTTTATACAATTATTAAATAAATGTTTTACCTTTCTAATCTGTAGATTTATTATTTTTCTGATTTTTATAAACTACTTTAAAATAAATACTACTCATGCTCTTAAGATTCTACAAAATAAAAAATTTGTGTTTTTATGTTTGTTTTACTAAGCATACATAGGCGATTATGATTTTGGTGAACACTAGTCATCCCTCTTCTCCATTCTATCCAATGATTTTCTTTTGCGTTTTGCAATTATTTTAATAAGTCAATCATATTTTATATTGTGTAATAGATCTTTTGTATTATTACGATGTATAACTTTTATCATTCATTAAGTTTAATAGGTCTAATATCCAAGCTAAAAAAATTAAACACGTCGGTTAAGTCATAATATACCTGAAATCAAACGCATACCCATAAATTGATAATTCATTAACTATTTGAGACTAGGGGCATTTTTTTTCCTAGACCCCTAAATTTTGATATGTTTATTACTATAATATTGATTGTCGTTTAAAAAAGTTTATATAATTGATAATTCGTTTGAGCCTGCGTACATTTTTTTGTTCTCGTCCCAAACACTTAAATTCTTTGTACCGGCCTTGTAATACCCTAATATCATATTTGTGATTTTTCAATTATCACATACTCGGTTTCATATCCGAATCCCCACAGTGTAGCTTTTGGGTTTTAGGTTTTCCAATAGATTTTTGTTAGTTTTCGTCCATGTATTATTTGAATTATGTAACTTTTTTCGTTCAAACTTCAGACATGGAAAAATCCACACCGAGTAATTTCAAATCATCTGTTCTTCCGTTTCACACTTTGCAAACTAATATTCTTATTAGTTTAATTTTTAAAAATGGTAAACGAGACAACTAGCTACAAAACATTGAACATGTTTGACTAAGAATATTATTATGACTGGCCCTACACGTACAGGTGGGAAAAAAACCAAAACCGGAGCCGACAACTCGAACCGGAACCGTTGGGTACAAACAGGTCCGGTTTTTCGGACAAATTATAACCAGAACTAGCTTGTGAATTATTTGTCTTTTAGCTGATTTTTAGTCAAATTTTTATAATTTTGAGTTTATTCTTGTTGGATGATTTTATACGTAAATAGGTATTGATACACTCTTGACTCACACTTTTAGTCTTGAGTCTTTGAATTTTCATTCACACTTCCTACTTTGCATAAGCTTACAAGCTGAAAACAATGGCTAGTTGGCTCCCATGAAGTTTACTTTGGTCTTCATAACTTTCTTCTTTTTGAAACTTTTAATGCTAGACATTTACATGGTATACTTAAACAATCCATTTATTTCTTTTAATAATTTTAAGTTTTTTGGTTAAAGAATCAAAAAATATAGGCCATATAGACAATAAGATGTCTCTATAGCTTACATTTAATTTTAGTTTTAATTTTTTGTTAAAAATAATTAACAGAATGTAGCCTACATTTTTTTATTTTTTATTTTCAAGTTTTACTGGATTAAGGAACTCCATCATACAAATAAAAAAAATGTTGCATCCAAAAAAAAAATTAAAAACTATAATATTCTAACAAACCAAGTTCGATTCAAAATGAAACAAATGCCTGCAATTGTTCAAACACATTAATCCAAACAAAGGCAAATAACCTAATTAGTTTGATCATTTTCTTTAATGAGTTGATACAACGAGTTGACACATTTGCTTTTTTGTTAATATAAAAGAGTTCATTTATCTTTTGTGTTATTTCATTTATTTGTTGTTATTCTCACTAGGCATTTGATTGTCGTAGAAGTTTTTGCAATTTATTACTTGAAGATAGGGCTGACAATTTCAGGCACGAATACGTTAACAAGACACGACACGACTTTAACGTGTTTCGTGTTTACCATTAACATGTATCATGTCTAAAACAATTCGACACGTTAAGACCTGTTTTTTTATGTCTAAACATGTAAAAACTCGTTAATACATGTTTATAATTTAAAATTTAAAATATATAATATAATAAAATAGTATTGAGATTTAAAATATAATAACTATTGAGATTTCAAATCATTATTAATAAATCTTTTGGTAATACTAATATTTTGCCTCATTGTGTCACCTCTTAGCATAAGACTAAATTACATAATAACTTTTATAAAATTGTTTTTCTCTGTTTATAAAGTTTTTTGAGGAGTGGTTTATATATGTACAAGTTATGAACAACTCCTTAATTACCCCAATTTACTCATCGGGGTTCATGCCTTGTAGAAGATTTCCTTTTTTTTTTTTTTTTTCAGTTCGACTGTTTGCATAGCCTTCATGATTATCAAAATGTTTTTCAACTTTCTAATTTAATCTTTATAACAGTTTGCACATTTGGCGTGAAACCCCTCTTTATTCTTTTCCCATGCTTAGTGTTAAGGAATCTTAACATATCAAAATAATGATACAAAAGGATGTCATTATAAAACAATTAAAAGTTATCAAATTTAAAGACAAGAAGACAATATTATGTATTATTACATGAAGTATGATAAGTACGGACATTTTTATTCTTTTGAATGACATCCTGCCAACTATGGTACTGTAAATATGCTTATGATCCTCATTAGAGATTAACTACACATGCAACACGTATTTATCTCTAATGATGCAAACTTGGTTGGCCAAGTGATCAAACTCAAGTGGAAGTGGTTCACTACTAATTTTTTCTTTAAAATTTTTGAAATAAAATTAGGTTTTCCCATGAGAAAGTCCGTACTTGGGCTGGGATACATTTATCAATGAAATTGAAAAAAAGTTTATCAAATCGAAAAGATATTCAAAATGAGTAAATATATAATATACAAGTGATCGATGTCGATGTACCAATCAAAAATAAGAGTTTTAAACTCAAGTCCTACTACTTAGTTAAATAGGGAAGTCGGGTATCGATTTATGAGAAGTTAAATGGAAACTACTTTCAAAGACAACTAAATATACTAGTTAAATGCACTTAAGAAAATAAACTTAAATATTGGATTTTGGGTTTTATGTAAAACAAACTTAAGTAAACTAAAACGTAAATTAAAGATTGTAACAACGTATAAAAAAGGTGATCTCTCAGGATTTCAAGTTAGTAAAACAACTAGGAATATCTTGATTTGTTAATTGGAAATCACATAGACATGATTCATGATTAGATTATTAAACAAATATGATTTGGAACCAAGTCAATGACTTTGTTGGCAACCGATAACTAGACTGATGTTGACTCAGTTAATTACTTGTTTCACAAAAAGTAGGATTTATAGAATACTTTAAAATTAAACCAATAACACTAAACTTGACAATAGAGGAAAGCAAATTATGAAATTGAATTCAAAGTTGTAAAATAAACCCAGTTTATCATTTCACAATCAAGCAATATTGAACTTGTAAATCTATAAGAACAAATCCAATACCAATGTTTAACAAATCAAAAAGAAAACCTAGTTATCAAACCTAACCATTCACCCGGAGATGATCACGAAAAGCTTAGCCAGAAATTCCAATGGTTGATGTTTGGATTGATGATTTGGGGCTTTAGAATGCTCCAAAATGCTCTAAGTTCGTCCAAAAGTTCGACCCCAAGTTGTGATTTCTGACTAGGGTTAACTCGGGGCTTAATACCCCAAAAAACACAATTTCTGATGTGTTGATCTAGCTCCTGCCGTAAGCTACGGCCAGGCGAGCGTAAGCTATTGCCTGGGCACTCCAAAACTTCATTTTACTCCCAAAAGCCTCGGGTTTACGGTGTAACATCTCCAGACCATAAGATACGCCCCCTAGGCCGTAAGCTATGGTTGGGGCTTCCAAAAAATCATATTTTCGCCTCCGAACTCGCTCGTTTTTGCTTCCCGTTGCTCGGTTTCCTTCTAAAATCATCATATTACTCCGTTTAACCTGCAAAAGCACACAATAACACACGGTAGCTTCTATTTGAATGAATAATCATATCAAAACACATAAGAACATCCATTTAAAAATTTGAATTAACAAGCCAAGCGCTCGTTATCAACAAGTAAGTTAAAACCTTGCAACCTTTGGTATCATTTGTGGAGGACCATGAGGAATTTCATCCCTCCATTTCTTTGGTATGATCTTGCAACATATGTCATTCCTTAACCAAAACATGCAATCTCTAATAATCTTAACAATTAACAAGCAATAGCACAACATGTAATAACTATATTATACATACTAAAGGCCAATTGGTTCTGTCACACCCCCACCTCTAGTCACCTGTTCATGATGTCACTGAGAAGGTTGCGGAAGCATAGTGGTGATGTCTCAGAGATGAGGTGTGACTTACTTGGTTCGGTATCACAACACACAGATTAACTTAAAATAAATAAATTACAAGGTTTGTCGTTACAACCAACAATACAGCATACAAATTAAGTTTATTACACAATCTGATTTATTTAATTTCAAATGTTTGAAGTGCAGCCTCACCGTGGTTCACTGTCTCCTTGTAAAAATGTTTGAGTTTGAAAGATCAGCACAAAGTTGGTGAGATCGTAAAGTTCAAGTTCTATGATATGATATGTAAGTTCTCAAGATGTTCAGTTCAAGATAACCATGGGACCGGTATCTAGTTCCTTTCGGACTACTCCGTTCTCGTTCTATAAAGATACTACCCGTCGGTCAATATCTTAGTGCCTCATTGTCTTAATGTCTATCATTACATTAAGAAGTTCTGGAAACAGATAACAAACATTTACACCAAGGGGAGTTGCAAGCTCTCGGCAAATGGGTTGTCGTCCCACTTTTCCCCATTTTCAATTCTTATTTTTAATTAATTATTTTAATAATAAATAATAATAATAATAATAAAATAAAAAAAGATTCATTAAATTTAAAATAAAAAAAAAGAATACAACAAAAAAAAAACGGAGAATACAACCTAAAAATTAAATTAAAAAACCTAGAAAGGGCAATGCCATCCCCAACGAGCAGCAATTTCTCGTTTACGATCGAGAATCAGTTGTAGTGGAAGTTTGGTTGATTCGGAGATGACATTTGTAGTAGCAATTTCTCGTTTGATAGTGTTGATACGATTGCTCCCACCGATTAAATTGTTGTTGAGTGCCCGGTGAATATTGCAAATATTCAGCCGGGTTCATTGGATCGTAGTAGAAGTTTGGTTGATTTGGAGATGGCATTTGTGGACGATACCCGGGTGTGTTGAACGGGTTCATTTGAGCCGTTTGAACATTTTTTGGTCGTGGTTTTCTAAATTTTTTTGTTGACGACCCACCACATGATAAACTTCCTTCCATTTTACTTGAAAATTTTATAAATTTAGTGTATAGATTGTAGAAGATGAGAAAAAAGTGTGAGATTTGTGGTTGTTTTAGAGTTGTTTAAATAGGAAAAAAATTGGTATTTTTTTTTTATTTTTTGAAAGCCAACGGCTAGCCCAACGGTCACTCAACGGATCGTTTTGCTTCCCTCGGTCTCGGCTTCAATCGGTGAAGGCTTCCCGATTTACCCCACCCCATTTCCGGGTGGCCGGTGTTCCCACCTTTTCCCGAACCGGTGAAACCCTCCCCGGGCTCTTCCCGGCTTCCACTCCGAGCGCTCTAAATCTCTCAACCAACCCAAGTTACAACTCTAATTTCTTTAATTATGTTTACATCTAATTCAATATTTATTTGATAACTTATATAATTTAACTCTTTTAAAAATATAATGACACAATATTGTTAATTTTTTTCGTGAACATCTTGGTATAAATTTATAAAAAAAGAAGTTATTTTCTAAAAAATTCTTTTTTTAGATAAAAAAACTTATTAGTTAATAATATATCGCCCTATGTATTAGTTCGTTAGATTTTTTGATAAAATTTTTTATCCAAAAAAATCTTACATTATATATATGATTTAAAAAATATAAAAATTTTCAAAATTTAGGTTTCTTTTTCTCTATAAAATTTTTTTATTATTTTTTATTTTTAAGATAAATACTAAGTATTTTTTCGTGGTAAAATATTTTTTTTATATTTTAAAAACAATAATAAATCATATTTATATAATAAATATATTAATAAAACTTGATTCGGGTTGTTAACCATAATGAAAAATGAAGTTTTGGGTTATATAAGTGAAAGAAAGAGAAATTGTTTTTTTAATAGAAGATTTGGTTGAGTTGCATCAATGATGTGGATAGCCTAATAATTTTGAATTCTCAAACTAACAACCTCCAAACCATTTAGTCTCGCCTCCTGATTGTTATTATTTGTTTAGCCATTATTTAGTCTATTTATTTATGGTTCTTTTCTGACTAAAATTTTTTTATTATGTCTTTGTGTTTGAATAAGGTATGTCTTCATATATCTCCTATACCCTACTCAAAAGTGAGGTTTCACTAAGTATGTTTGTTTGTCTTCTTCGACTACAATTGCCAATAATCGGTAAATCCCTTTCCATGAATGATGGTGAAATGATATGGTGTAAGATATTGTAAGTAATGGTATGGATTGAATGAGTTTATGATAGTTTGGTGATGGTGGTATGGGAGTTTAGATTATTTTTAGATGATGATGACGAGGATGAGGACGATGACGACGAAGACCACAAGAGGAGGGCGAGGGCTATGGTGAGGACAATGACGATGACGTATGAAGTTTTTTGTTTGTGTCGGAAGCATATCAATGAAATTTTTTTAGACTTTCACTTATTTATATATAATTATTATTATTTTTTGTTTCTTTTTTTTAAATGACTTATATCATGTGATAACCTATTTAATAATTAAGTAAATAAATAACTTTTTTTTTATATGATAAGACTAAAACATGAAAATTTAAGAGGTGTCACAAAAGGGGTTTTATCCCCTATAGTATACATATTATGATTTTTCCTTGATATTTTTTTTCACTAATTTAAAAAAAAATAATCATGGTTATACAGTTGTACCTATTCACAATAACATGCTGGTAACTTGCAGAATGAGACTGCAACTAACTGAAGAACAACGGTGTCTTTATACAACTGTATTTATCTATATTTCGATCTTTAAACCTAAACCACCATAACTTCATACATTTTTTTATTTACATAACCAAGTCGCTGAAACTTGATACATTTTTTTGATATCTATAACTGAGGCGTTATAATTCATATGTTTCTTTTATATACTTAACAACTTTAATATTACCAGCACAACACACATAACGAAGTTCTTAAACCAGCCATATCATGTGGCGTTGTATGGACGTTTTCTTATGTTTTCTATTGTATAATTTTTTAAAATTCTTTGCCACAACTTGCATGGCGTAAAAATGTTTCGTGTCTACTTTTTAATATCCATAATCAATCATATGCAACTTCATAGGTTTATTTTAATCGTACCATCATATCACAATGTGCGGATTATAAAAACGTTCCGGGTAAATATTAATTCGGCCGCGGAATTTAGTTGCTTACAAACTAAAAAATTTTTGTTGGTCACACATATTTTGACTAAAGTAGGTTTAATCATAAAGTAAAATACTACACATTTATGTATTCATTCGAAAATAGAAATTACTTCCAGTTTAAACTTTGAAGTTATCATTTTTTATTTGAAACAAAATTTTGCTAATGGTCTTGTAACATCTCATATCAGTTGAGAGAATGAACAAAACTAAGTAGATATCTTTTTTACAAAGACACGTTTTTTTCTAGGCACGCAATTCATGGGATGAAAACAAAACCGTGAGTTTCGGATGGACAACCCATCAAGAGCAAAACGAATGATATCTTGACATGGGCTATTACAGATGGTATCCAAGAGACCAAGACATGGATCGTTTGAATGTGTTAGTG
Organism: Mikania micrantha; assembly: GCA_009363875.1. NCBI lineage: Eukaryota > Viridiplantae > Streptophyta > Magnoliopsida > Asterales > Asteraceae > Mikania > Mikania micrantha. Next base: position 34,977 of record SZYD01000319.1, read on the forward strand.
AGGACACTGTGGCCTGAAAGAAGGTTAATTGTAGTTTCCATATCGATCGTAGGCAAAACAAAACCTTCCTTATAAGCGGGAGGATACATTCTCTATCAACACATATTTTATTTCATCAAGTGAAAACAAAACCATAAATTTCTGAATGAGCAACTCATCAAGAGATAAACAAATAATATCTTAATACTGTTGTTATGTTGTTACAACCTTACAATTCTCATAGCACAACCCATATCAAAGTTGTGTAGCAAGAGTATTTAGACCTATAGTTAAAATTCCATAGCAATGTTTGTGGCAAAATCACCTTCCATCATGCACCTCCACCTTCAACGTATCATCATTTGTGTGACACCTTTTATGTTGACCATTGAGTAATAATGCAGATAAGGAACCTTTTAAAATCAAATCTAAATCCTTCAAATTTTTTGTAGTGAGCCAATCGAAGAAGATAGACCTAAATTTTATAAATAAAATCGACTTTAAACCTTTAAAAGAAAAAAAAGGTCAATGTAGTTCTCTAGAACCCAACCACCCTCTACTCACTGTGTAAGTTAAAGGTGGCCAACGGACCCTGAATCGGAACAAAAAACCTGAACCGGAACCGGTCGTACACGAACCGGTGGGTACGGGCGGTTCCGGGTTTTCAGAGATATTAGAACCCGAAAAAGGGGAACCGGTTCCACCCTTATACTGTCCGAACCGGAACCGGCAAAAAACCGGTTGGAACCGGTCAAAAACCAAAACCGGTTCTTGACTTTGTTAACCGGAACGGTTCCGGTTCCAAAGAAACCCGGTTATGCCACCTCTAGGGCAAGTGGTTACTAATTCACCAATTGGCATGGGCTTCGTCTTTTATCCCATGTTTATAGTCCTGGTTAAGATTGGGTCAATCCATTTATATATTCCGAGCCCATTAAGCAATCTGCAATAGCTCTTAAAAGTTAAAAATGAGCTCACTCAGTTTTATATATTTTATAAACTGATTAATAAACAGATAGGTTGAATAAAAAATATTAAAAAGTATTCGTTAGTGAAAATTCATAATATATAAAATGATTTTTCTAATGTAAAATATGATTATAATTTCGTATAATTTAACACTATAAATTATTTCTTTAACTACTAACTTTTTTAAAGTTTGTTTTTCTAACATTTTGTTTTAAATAACTATTTCTGATAATTTTATTTTATAATAATTTGGGTTTTTAGAAAAGGTGTTTTTAATATTAATATATTTTAATGGATAAAAAATTCTTTTTATTTAAAATATATAAAAAGTACATTTAATATTATTATTTAATATGAGATGTATTTAATATTAAAGTGGAACAAGAAATCAACGTTAAGTTGCTCTAAAAGCATGATATCTGTTTCTAAAAACATTTATTTATTATCATAGGTGAATACATGCTGCAAAAAATATATACATTAATCAAAACGATTAAATTCGAGCATTACTTGTAACTAGCTTTTTATGTTTGAGTTTCTCCATAACTTTATTGTATATTATTTAATTAAGTGATTAATTAATTAATATTATTTATAATTTTTTATATTGATAATTATAAATTGCATATGTTACTTAATAAATTATATTATTTGACTATTTATCATAACTTGATAATAATTAATATAATACATAATAATAATTAATATGTAAATATATTTTGAGTATATTAAATTAAATATATTTTAATAATATGATTATTTAAGCTCGCGATCCTACTATAAGTTTCATAAGGGAAATCGGTTCGGACTCTATAAACGAAGTTTGGACTCGGGCTAATTTACTAAGCTAGTTTCAATGAAAAAACTTGACCTTGGATCGAGATCGCTTATGCTTAGACTTGAGCTTATTTAAACTATGTTTGATTTGAGCTTTAAACAAGTTGATTCTGAGCAACTTATCAACTTACTTGACTCGTCTACAACTCAAAAAATATAGTTTTTATTTGGTTTTTGGTTATTAGAATGGGATGACGACACATAACATAGTGATACTGCAACCCAACAACATCTGTAAATTTATTATATACTAAAAAATATCAAGGTAAAGCTATTAAATAAAAATCAGATTACTAACAGAAACAACAAAATTTATTATTTACTAAAAATAACAAAATTACTCCTATTAGTTTTCAACCATTGTTTTAGATATAATTTCTTGTTTTTACAATATAAAAACAAATATATATATATATATATATATATATATATATATATATATATATATAATTCACCTTAATTGCGGTAACATATCAATCCTAGTAAATTAACCTAAATCTTTGATTTTTTTCATGGCTTGTATTATACATAAATAAGGGGGTTTCTTTTTGTGTTTTTGCTAATTTATCACCGTTTAGGATCTTACGTCAGTGTAAGTGCCGTAACAATAAATATGTACTTGTAGTGTAACACAAACTTATACTTGTTTTAATTTAAAAATGCTTTTGAATTAGCAAAAACACAAAAAGGAACCCCTATTTATGTATAATAAAGGATATGAATTTATTTTTCTTTCAAAGATTTGGGTTGATTTTGCGTAGGTTAATGAGTTACTGCAATTAAGGTGAGTTAACAACTGATCCTTACCCTATATATACGTGTTATATATATATATATATTATATTTTTGTTTTTTCAAATATCAAAATATCCGAAAATAGTCAAAAACATCACCAAATTCGGATATTCGAACTTTTTGAGTATTTTGGATTCGGAATTCTGGGTCTGGTTTCGAATTCAAAAGAAAATCTCTTAATTTAAAATTAAAAAAGTTTTCATTTAAAATCATGTTTGGTTGGTCATTCGATGGAATTAGAATTGGTTTTTTTTTTTCATTCAAACGATGGAACCAATGTTTTCATAACCGGACCGGACGTCGAACTGGTCTCGAAACTGGTCAGAGGTCGGACCGGTCGGACAAGTCGAACCGGATTTAAGAACCGGATGATTTTATAAACATTTTATAAATATATATATATATATATAAAATCAAAAAAAATACAAAAAAAATCAAAAAAATCAAAAAACCGGTTCAACCACCGGTTTTCCGGTCCGACCGCCGGTTCACCAGTCCGACCGGCCGGTTCACCCAAAAACGGTTCAAGACCCTTATCCGGACCTGTCCACCCACAGGTTCCCTGTCCGACTGGCCGGTCTGGTCCGGTTTTCAAAACACTGGATGGAATTCAACTTCCTTTCACTTGGTAATGGAAAGTTCAACATTCAATGAAATGTTCAAAATTGACCAAAAAGTCAAACCTCTCTACCAACAGCTTATCACAATCAAAAAAATGTTCATCGTTACGAAGGAAATAACAAAACTACAACAGTAGAAATCAATGTAAGAGTATGCATGAGATTTGATTTTAAAATAAATTATTAACCTAGTGGTTTTATAAAAAATTCAATAAGTTAAAAAAAATATTTGATAATAACAAAAAGATTTTTTTGTTTTGACTTTTTGAGTAAAGACAAATTTTGTTTATTAAAAAGCTATAATTCTTGGTTTTTGAAATAATTTTTAACTTTTTAATATTTATGAGAAGTTAATTCAAACACTTATTAAAAAAGAATAGATTAATAAATAGTTTTAACAAAAAGTGTTTCAAAAGTTAAATAATTAATCACTAACATATTCTAAATATTTGTCTAAGAGAGTGTTTTCAAGTTACGTTCAATTCAAAACCAAACTATCCATTAAAAAAGAATCCAAAATCAATAAAAAAAAAAATCTTAAATCAATTCTTAGATTTAGGGTTTCTTGTATTTTCTTTTAAAGAAATCCAAAATCGATTGAAGAATTTCGAATCGTTCGAAGAAACCACATCAACGAAGTAATCTATCATCTGTGGTAACTTCATGAACGAGAACTATGACACGTCAACAGGGTCATAACAGATCCACGTGTCTGATGACGTCAGCTTACTGTGGCCCCCTCACCGAACCCTTTAAAACTATTCGTTCAGACAAAAGCGTCAAAAAGCACCTCCCTATCTCTCTCTCTCTCATCGGGAACTTGCACCGTCACTCGTAACTCAAAAGTATGAACATGTTACTCAGTTTAATCGTATCTTTATTTCTTCAAATTTCCTCTTTGTTTTGTTCCGATCGGTGATTATTATGTTCTTGATTGTTTCATTTAATAACTGCTCATCATCTGTGCGATCTTCGATCGCGATTGCTTTTGTTGTGCGATGATTTTGATAAACAGTTGATTGTTAGGTTTCGTAGCTCTTAAGCTAACGACGGCAGTAATTTGTTCACATGCATTACTGTCATGTGACTTGATTGATGTTTAACGGTTCATGTTTGCGTTTTTTTTGTTAAACTGTAGGCTTTTGGTTCTTTATCACTCGTTTCTTATGCTCTGTGATTAGTTCTAATAACGTGTTTTTGTATAGAATGGGGGATTATGAGTATCGATTGTTTGATAGATGGTACTTGATCTCTTTTAGTGAAACATTTTGTTTTTTATTTGAGATTTGGGGGCTAATTTGACCTAATTGCGGATTAAATTGGTTTGGGGATTGATAATTTTATCAATAATTTCGTTAATGTGTAGAGATTATGTTCTGATCACTTTTAGATTATAATTTGACAGTCATCTGATTATGAGAAGTAGCAGAACAAATGAAAAGGGCAAGGCGCCTGTGTGTGCTAATATCTTATCTCCAAATACACACCCACATAGAGGTATTACTTTTCTTGAAGAAAGTGTTGACGAAGATGATTTTGATTCCATTCTAGATTTGCCACTATCCACTGCTGTTTGGGACGATTATCATAGGTCTGTTGCACAAGGGATCCCTGAACTTATTGAAAACCCTAGTGTTTATTCAACGAGCCATTTTAGTTTACAGAATCCCCAAACTAAGCTGAGTTCTAATTTAGGTGGAAAATCAAGTTTTGGGTCTTTTAACAGATCACAAGTAAGAAATGATTCTACTAGTTCATCATCTTTATTTTGCCCAAGAGACGGTGCACCAGTCCGTACTCGAAACAATCACGATGGGGTTCAAGGGAAATTTGAGGGTGGTTTTTTGAGTCTTGGACTTGGAGGTACCTCAGAAACTGTGTCTAGATCTCAACTGAACAGCAGAGAGATTTCGGATAAGCTAAAAGAAACAGCTTCAGATGAGTTAAAGATAGCCCGTGCTAGGAAAGTTACGGGTCAAACTTCTGATGATACCTCTATGGGTTCTCAGATTAACAATAGTGGCTTTTCTAATCAATTTAGTCATGTCAATCGAATGGCCTCAACCAACAAAGGGTTTGAATTTCATGGGAGTCTGAATAGTGGTCTGGGTTCTAGCCCTCATCATATTTTACCTATGCAACAAAATGATAGGCGGCTTGACAAAGCTAACAAGCTAAAAAAAGCAGCTTCAACTGAGTCAAAGACGGTTCATTCTCGGAAAGATACTGGTCATAATTTAGAAGCTGACTTCGTGGGTTTTCAGAGAAACAACAGTAGCTTCTCTAATCAGTTTGGTAATGTGGATCGAATGACCTCAACTAACTATGAGGCTGGAGTTCATAGTACAATCAATAGTGGGCCAGGTTCTAGCAGGCAAAGTATTTTACAAATGCAAAAAAATAAAGACAGGAATGTAAGATCCGGTGATATAGATCATTATAAAGGTTATCAATCTGCACATTCAGCAACTCTTGGTGGGAATTCTGCTCGATCCTATAAGTCCCAGCAACATTACTTGAAACCATCAAAGTTTGTTAAGCCTTCACGGATGACCTCTAGTAATATACCATTTGAGCAGATAAGGCATTTTTCTTCTACAACTGCCAACGTCCCAAATTATGCAGGTAAGCAAGGTGATTGTTTGATTTTAAATAATAGCATGGTATTGTGTCAAACTGTTCACTTGTGTTAGGATATTTCAATGCAATTAAGGGATAGTGTGAGCCTCCCAAGTACTCAACTTTTCAATATGGGAACCAAATAGCAAAACAACTTTGCATTCCACACAATTTGGCTTCATTTATGTTAATTTGGGCAAAAATAACTGGTCCAAAAATTATTTGACAAATGTAAATTAAAAATGTGTCACATCCATACCTGTAAAATGGAAAAAATCTCCTTGCATCTACTTGAGATTGATTTTGCAATCAATCTGGAGATGACATATTTATCTGTTATTGTGGCCGATAATTGTGTTCTTATAATTGAAGCTATAATTATTCTATATTCTTCTCTTGCAGGAGAAGTTACGTCACATAATGACACGCCTCCTCAAATCCTTGGTGGTAAGCGGCTTTCTCAGAGGATAGCAACCCCTCAGGTATCTTGGGTAGGTTGTGGTCTAGCTGGCACCGATTCACCGTTTCCTAAAAGGCTGGGAGTTGAGCTCAGTGTAAGGAATAGCCCTCAAAGTCCTCAGGGACATCTATCTCACATGGGGACAAGCTTGCAGACAGCTAGTACAGGTATCTTGAGTTCTTGACAGCCACCATTTTTATACAGTTTTAGTAGATTTATCACTGCTGTATGAATTTTGTTCCAACTTCCACCTGTACAATGAGTTTTGTAATATGCAGTTATTTATGTCATGCATATTCAGGTCAGATATGTCCATTTTCAGACAAAAGATCTAGTCGCATGCCACATAATGCTCTTAGAACCATTGGTATGATTACTTGATTTTTTCTCAATAAGATTGGGTTATTTTATTAAATTATTGAGATTGGTTTCATGCAAATCAGGTAGAAGTGATGGTGCTCTTGTTAGTTACCCAATAAATCATCAAGAGCCATTCTTTACTTATGGTAAACACGTTTGAAATTAATACAATAAAAGTCTGTGCTGGCAGTGTTGCATATTTGATGCTTATTTTTTGTGTTTTTATAGGACAATCTCAGAATGCAGTGATTCAGCGTCCCGAAGGTCCTCAAGGTGTGCCTTCTACCAATGGTATATCACGCTCTTCGCACTTTGGTAAACTAAATACCTGTAAGATGCAACAAGATCCTGGGTTGTCCTACAATTGTAGTGATATTTGGCAATTTGAAACCTTTTAGTTTTGCATGGGTCAATTCGGGTTTGTTAAATCTCTTACGGATTGAAAGGATAAAATGAAAAAAATAGTTTATGAGCAAATGGGACGAATGGGTCTTGCCCGAAGAGGATATGGTTATACAAAATCTCTCTAAACCATGTTAGGTTTTATTGAAATGATAAGTTTTTGTAATCATATTAGATACCCTAATTATCTCTGAATCTTTTTGGAAGGCAAGTATTCCAGGTCAACTAGACTAATTTGACCTGCATCAGAAAGTCACATATTTATTACTGGAACATGTTTTGACTCATTATCCGACACCAAAGGTTGCTCGTTTTGACCTGTTAAGTAACCTACACCGAAAGTTATTATTATTATTTTTTTATAATTGAACTTCTTTTGACCCATCACTTGACTCACCAAATAGTAGCCTGTTTTGACTTATACTTGTTTTGACACATTGCTCCGTCCTGCACTGAAAGTTTCCTGTTTCAACCTGAGCTCCTTTTAATCTGTTATACGATCCAAACCCATTTTTTACCTCCAGTTTTTAGTTAAAAAATGTGACTCTTAGACTCTCATCTTCATTTTGCATTTGTGCAGTTTTAAGTTCCCCTAGTCAATCCCAAAAGTTGGACTTACATGTTAGGCCGTATAACAAGAGAACTGCAGTTTCACTCCAATCATCTTACCATTGGGTTCAACACAAGAAGAGAATTATCCCAGCCGTTCATCATTCTATGCCAAAACCACCTAAACCTGTAACTACTAGTCTTATTCATCCTCCCACACCAGTCGGGTCACGTACTCAACCTGCGGGTCCTATTGCTGCTGATATTCGTCGTGTTATACCTCGTACATCAAATGTTAGACCTCGTGTTCATGTAGCAAGTGCCCCTGCTGTTTCTCATATTACATGGAAAGGTATCTCTATCATTTCTCAATCTTAAATCACCTTCTATACAAGGATATCATTTGTCATTTCACTGTTTTTTAATTTTGCGTTTCATCTTTGCTTCTTGATAACTTGATTACAGTGGTATTATCCATCATTTGGCATGTTTATTTGTCCGATTTAATATAAACGAAACGTAGTTGATATATACTAGATGATCAATAAAGTAGCTTCATTACATGGGTGGCCTAATGCATTAAATATGATCACGAATGTGTCATAATAATAGCAATCTATCAATCATGGGGTTCATTGTGATAATGTTACGGTATGTTGTCTTAAGAGCTCTTTGTAGTCTTGTATAGTTCTATAACAAGCTTTGTTTTTTATCGTTGTTCACATTTTAATGATGCACATATTTACAAGATATAATTAATGCATTAAATACAATCACCAAAAACAATATATATATTCAATTGATTAGTAACTGATTGTGTCACATGTTATAATTTGTAAGCCTGAGATTTGTTTTTCTGCTTCTCTTATTTTACCCATTCATATTTTATTTCTTCATATAATATTTTATATTTTCTATATTGAATGTTCTTTTTTTTTTTTTTATTTCACCACTTCACCATTTAACCTTTCCATCATTCAACCTGTAACGTTTATTTGATATTATTTTTATATTTGATAATTAGGGCTATTAATGAACCGAACAAGCACGAATGAGCCTAGTTCGTGCTCTTTCGTTTAGCATTTAACTTGTTCACGAATCGTTCATGAACACTTGTCGAACTAAAAATCTTGTTCGTATTTGTTCATTAAAGAATTAAAATTGTTCACGAACATAAACGAACACATTATTTTAAAAATAAAAATTAGCATCTAGTCTCAAATATCAGACATAATCATCTTAAAGTTAAACAATTAATAAAAAAATTAAAAATAAATTTCTTTAAAGAGAGCAAAAATTAAAAATAACAATTGTAATTAAAATTTTTTTAAACTAATATTGCAAAGATTTGAGTTTCAAATTACTATGTTTTTAACTAGATACAAATTTTAAATAACTAGATTTTTAATTTAAATGTTATGATATTAAACTAAAAATAAAAAAAATTTAAGAATATAAAACATATTTAACAAATAAACATATTAAATGAACATAAACGGACGTTAACGAACACAAATGAAAACGCGGCTTCTGTTAATGTTCATGTTTGTTCGTTTATTAAACGAACAAACATAAGCGAACTTTCTGCTGAACGGTTCACGAACATTCGTTGAATGTTCGGTTCGTTTACAACCACAGTGATAATGTATTTTATTTGCACATGCGTTCCATTGATTGTTTGGTTGTATGTTTATGCTTTTGTTGTTGGGTGTGTGAAATTAAAATGTAAGTTTTATGTGCAAAAAAAGTGTAAGTTTTGTAGTACTTCTGAGCCGGGAGTCTCTTTAGAGATAGTCTCGGTTTTTTTTTATTCTATAAGAATAGAGGTAAGGTTTGTCTTCGTCTCACTCCCCCTAAACCCTACCGATAAGTGACTGTGTCTGAGTATGTTTGTTTGTTTGTTTTATTCAACCTGTATGATACATAGGTTTTTAGCCTAGTTATAATAATAAACTAAATCTAAAAATATGGAGGTTGTAGGCATTGAATATCTATGTTTTGTGTAGCATTTTCAGTCTGCTCACTTTGTAGTTTTTTTCTGTATAACGGAACCTGTCAAATATGTTATAAACTCGTTTGCAGCTGATTGTGTACTAGCTTAATTGCTTAATCGATTAAAAAATTACTTAATCATAGATGTGATTTAAGTGGGTGTGTCTGGCTGTCTAAAACATAGTAATCTAGTTACTAAATGTATGTCATTACTGTAATAATATAATTTTTTGATGAAAGCAATTTACTAGGCTATACAGATTAGAAACAGTGTGACCTTTGATGCGCTTGATCCACTTATTTCATAGTAATGCCTTTGATTACATGCAGATCCTGATGCAACTTTTAAATTGAGTGGATATAAATGCTCTTTATGCAAGAAGGATGTTGCTTTAACATCAGAAGGCCCGGTGTTCCAACCCGCAGTGCTACCACCAGTTGCAGTTCTTCCATGTGGGCATGCGTTTCATGATCAATGCTTACAAAATATCACTCCTGAAGACCAAGCTAAAGGTCCACCTTGCATTCCATGCGCTATTGGCGAAAATTAGGTCATTTTCTTACCTTACCTTTTGTATGGGTTTTAACGAGCCAATATATTTATCTATAAGAGGTTTCTTTTGGAGGTTGGGGGAGGGGCATATAAAGTTGCATGGGTGTATGTATATCTAGGACTGGTGGTATTTAATTTAAGATAGATGGGCTATAACTGCTTTACATGATCATAGTCATTCATTGTTGTAATGATGGAACTATGTTATTTTGGGATGTTTGTGGCTTTTGGTCCATTAAACTTATATGCATAAAGAAATGTCAGGTGGGTGGGTGGGTTGGTTAATGGGTTATGGGTCAAAACATTTGATTCCTGAGATGCCGGTAGGCTCAGATTACTTTCTGTCTTATGCCTATATTGCGGTTTTTAATTCTTAAATTTGAAACTTACACCTTAGGCCACTGTTTACTTAAGCAAACACATTTCGTCCTTGAGTTCATGACATTAACCCGCTTAATTCTCTTAAATTTTTATTAAATTATCATTAGTTCATGACAGCTCTAATGAAATTCCAAAATAGAAAGACATGAAGGAACTGAACTAATGTATGGTTAAGGATTGATGTTTTCACCATTTGCTACTCCATCTACTAAGTTATCACATCAATTCTAGGATTTGATTAGCTACTCCTAACACAGGCTTTCATCAAAAAATTATATTATTACCAACAAAAGATGAATAAATTACAAATTCAATTTCAAATTTCTTGAAGATAGACGTCAACTTCATTTCTTTATCCATGCAATCTTAGATGCCTCCATGATCAGATTCCCAGCCGCTTGATATTGTGCCTTCAATGTCTGTCATTTTCGGGTTCAGGTTTGGTAGTTAAACATTGGTGCTCCTGTATCGTACATCCTCGGTGAAAAGAAAAGTCGTCCTCGAGTTTTGCACAAGGGGAACATCAACCTAATCCTTAGTCTTTATGACAATGTCTCTATATTAAGCTTCATGTATCGTCTCACTTTACGCCTCATTTGCAGTGCACACATATACTGTATGTGTGTGAGCCCTCAAGAGTCAAAGTAAAACTGCACTAATTTTAACGTTATTTTACTAGTCTCTTTATCCTAATTATGATAGGGGTAAGGTTTGTGTCCATCCTCCCCCCAGACCTTACTGAACATTGGGAACATACTGGGTATGTTTGTGTGTATCGTCTCACCCTAATTTAGACCTGTAGGACTCTGAGTTGCTAGGTCTCCTCCTTGCCACTTCTCCATGTCTTTATCAAGTCTTGATGACATCGAAATGATTGGATCATATTTTATTGAAAGTGCGTTTAATAAAATTCTAACATTTTCACTTGGTTGTCAAACCATTTGACTGTTTATTCATGTACGTATATAATATAGCATTAATTGGCTAAGTGTTCACATTAGATTATCTTTTAAACCTTCTTATGACCACTTCGAAGCAAAAAATACACTTGATGTTATTATTATCAGTACCCTAATCAATTATGATAATAATATAGCATAAATTTTGTGTGTGAGAAAACCAGAAACCACAATCTTAATGTTGAGTATATCAGCACAAATGACATATTAGCACATCCATTTATAAAAAGTTAACTACCCAAAGTATTCACTAATCATGTAATTAATGAGTTTTAAGAGAGAACTTTTATGAATGCCTATTTTATGTCAGGATATAGTTCAACATCAAATGAGCTATGATTGTTTGAAAAGCTTCCTATTGTTATTTTATTTCATTGGCCTTTATATAAAAAGGACTACTTTTAGTTCCTTGATAAGATTTCTTAGAAGCTATCATGTGATGTGGCATTATAACGTGTAACATATTCAGCTTTCATAGTCAATACAATAGTTACCTATTGTTTATAGTAGGAGTGTCCAAAAGGCTCGAAACTCGGATTCGACTTGTAGCTCGTTCCGAAAAAGCTCGGATAAAGCTTGTTTGTAGCCGAGCCGAGTTCGAGCCAAGGCTGGATCGGCTCGTAGCTCGCTCGTTGCTCGGCTCGTGGATCGGTTCGTTTGAACAACATGCTATAATAAAATATAAAATATAGGGTTACTTGCAATGATAAATATAAAAATTGGGTTTTCGTTATGGTCTTACAGAACGACAATTACTTAAATACGTTCGTATCGCCGGAAAGGCAAAGGGGTCAACAGGTTAGGTTTTACTACAATTACTTGAAATGCGTCTATTATTTTTGTAATTATGTTTAAAAAATAAAAATAAAAAAAAGAAGAAAAGAGGGAAATACGAAATAGATCTCAATTCCCATGTGTTTTACTAATTTGTAAATCATATTCTTAACTCTCAGTTAAATATATTCATGTCTCTTCTATTATATGAAAACCGAGTTAAAAACCGAGTCGAGTTTAGGTGAATGCAATTCAAATAATAAATTTCTTATGTAAATCCGAGCCAAAATGAGCCGAGTCGAGCCAGCTCGGTTAAAAATGAGTCGAGTCCGGGCCAAAATTCCAGGCTCGGTTTACAATCCGAGCCGAGTTCGAGCTGATCCCTAGCTCGGTTTGGTTCAGCTCATGAACACCCTAGTTTATAACTCTTTCTTAAAATGGGCCCATCCGATACCATGAGAATATATCATAAAGTACTTTTTTTTATCATCTTTACACATTACAAAATCAAAATTAGTATACTTGATGACTTTAGGATATTTGATTTTATATTAGTCAACTTATATTCATTTGTCCCTTGTAGCCTTTTACTATCTTTCTAGTTATCTAGGCAACGGTTTGATTAAAACTTGCCTAGTATACCAGTTTTATATGTTTTATCAGGACGGGTGTACACTTGAGCATATATATGCGGTGTTTTTTTGTGCCAATTACATTACAGAAAATTTTCATATCAAAATTAGTGGAGAATAATCTTTTGTATTCATGCAACATGTTTACATTATCACTTGCTAATACGTCCATATATGACACAATTATGACAAATTTACTTACTCATTTTAAGATAAATGCATTGATCTACCTGGTTTTTAGTGAAGTTATGTATTTTTAATACTTTATTAAATTATTTAATGTACCATATTTAGGATACTTGCTTCAACATATAAATTGACTTCATCATTTTGCACACCATGTGATTTTTTTTTTTTTTTTTTTTACTTTTAGGCACAAAATATTCAAATTGTTTTATGAAAACATCTTTATGCAAAGCTCTATTTAGGAACACAATTCTAACATTTATTTGATGTAACATCAAATTAAAATGTGCTACTAAGGATATAACTATTATTAGGAAATCGTTTCTTAAGAGTAAAAATCTCCTGGTAAACAATTCCTTTCTTTTAGGTATACTCTTTTGCATCCAAGCATCCCTTAAAACAATCAATGTTTTCATTTGCGTCTAATATTTAGTTTTATAGATCCACTTATAACCTACAAATTTAGCATCTTTTGGTAATTTAGCAAGTGTCCAACAGATTTTTGAAGTAGAGGTAGGCAAAAAAAAAACCCGAAACCGGTCCTACCCAAACCAACGGTAAAAGCAGCTTCGGTTTCTCAGATAAATCATAAAAAAAACCGGAATTACCATAGTTGGTTCCAACTTTACCCGGCCAAAACCGAAACTGGATATGACCAAAAACCTATAAAACTGGTTAAAAACCCGAAAGTAACAGGAACCGGTTTAGACCAAGAACCAGTCTAAAAAAACTCGGTTTGTGCACCTCTATTTTCAAGTAGTTCAACAGTTGTGAATTATCAACACAACCCATTAAGAATCCAATTCCATTCGGAAATTATCTAGAAAAGTTTTCCAGTGGTACTATTTCAACGAAATGCTTAATAACTAGTCAATAAAAGATAAGAACTTAATGACAAAATTTAATTATTTAAAATTAAAAAAAAAATTCATGTTTGGCAGTTGAGAATCATTCATCACATGCCAAATTTAAAGAAATGATTTTGGTATTAATTTTTTTATTCATCATATGCTTGGTATATACTCAACATGTGTGGCCCTAAGAATTTAGGTGTCCAGGACGAACCTGAAAGAAAAGGCCCTAAGCAAATTCAAATATTAAAGTGAAGGTGTTCAAAAAAACCGAAAAACCGTTTAATACCGAAAATCGAAACGTATTCGTTACTGAAAAAATCGAACCGAATTCTTAATTCGGTTTTAGTTTTGGTTCCTAACTGTATTCAAATTTCGAATTCGTTTTTGGTTATGTACCTAACCGTGTCCGAATTTCGATTTTCAGTTCCATTTTTTTTATAAATTTGTTTTGTTTGGTTAATCGATTAATCCGAATTCAAATTTAAATTTATTATCTTATTAATAATATATAAGATTGAATTCGGTTTATTCGGTTTTTAATCAGTTTATTTGGTTTTAATCGGTTTATTCGGTTGAATTCAGTTTATTTGGATCGGTTTATTCGACTTTTAAGAGGCTTATTTGGCTTTTAATCTGCTTATTCAGTTTTACCCAAAATCGAACCACTTCTCAAATTCAGTTCGGTTTTTGGATAGGGAAAAAATTTGAAAACCGATTAAACCAAATTAAATAAATCATTAACCAAACCAGTGAACATATTTATTTTAAAGATCATGAAGGTACCTTCCTATACTTAAAAAAAAAAAACTTTTTGTGCCTCTAAAATGTTTTCATTTTAGTCTTCTTCACCTTATTCTCATTTGAATGAATTTCTAGGCATGCATACATACACACATACATTTTGTGCCCCTAAAAAACGGCCCAGGACATAATTTACTATATTCCGCTTTTATACAACGTGTAGAATAACGATATTCTTTGGTCTTTATGAAAAATTTATGATAGTTTGACAAAAAAATAAATAAATAAATAAAAAAGGATACGTATAAAGAAATGTTACGGCGAAATTAACTTTTAAATTATTAAACCATACATAAAATATTAACTTTTACCAAATTAGATATTTTAAGTATAATAGACTATAATTGTTAAAGTCATTAATCATTTAATGACTTCTAGCATAAAACTTATTAAGGATAAACATCAATTTCATTTCCTTATCCTAGCAATCGTCTTCGTCGACACCTCAAGGCTCCAAAATCATGTTTTAGGCAGCCTTACATGGGCCTTTAGTGTCCGTCATCATCAGGTGCGGGATTAGCGGTTTAATCCTATCAACTGCATCATACTCGATACAAATGCGAGATCTAAAGGTATGCAAACCGTTTTTTTAACCGGCTACAGTTCTAAATTGGTTATGGTTCTGGTCTAGAGCCTCTGATTAGGTTCTTTAGGTTTCGCTTCCATTTTATGGTAGTTAAAGGTGGAAACGGTTACAGTAATTCCAATTACTTTGAGAAACCACAACCGCTAGTACCCTTTGGTTCGGATGGGACTGGTTTTGGTTTGGGTAACCGGTTACGGTTCTGAAACACTTTTTTTTGCCCATCTCTAGCGAGATCGTCTCAAGTGGCTCATGAATAAATTTGGTGTTATTCAAACAACACGGACCGAATGGTTCATTTGAAAAGCTTAACGTTCCTAAAATTTTTTAATCAAACATAATCAACTCACTAACTAAACATTCAACTATCCTTATTTATTTATCTTAAACAGAATTCAGGAAAACAAGGTAAAATAGAAATTCGAAATTTGAACCAATAAAAAAAATAAAGATAAAATCTGAATTTAAAATTTGGCTAAGTTCGTTTAAAAAGTTGCTACTTGATCATAACCACCAATGGGAAACTTGTATCCATAACTGGGCTATTTAAGGTATGAAAATGAGTTTGCATTTAATCTCGAATTTTCTGTTCAAAAAAGAATTTATATCTTGTATTTATTTGTTAATAGAAAAAACCCAACTGCATAATTGACCTTCTTTGCGTCGGGTTTAGAGGTACACAAATTTTCGGGAATCGGTAACCGTTTTTGGTTTTGATCATCAAAGTCAAGAACTGATTCTGTTTAGGTTCGGATTTTGATCAGTTTTATTGGTTTTTAGCCGGGTAATGGTGGAATTATTTCTGGTTCTAGTTTTTCCAGTACCTGTTTAGGCAGTTTGGTTCTGGTTCGGGTTGTCAGTTCTACTTCAAGAATTAGTTTTTTTGCCCGCTTCTACCCAGGCTTAAACTTTTTTCAGGCTCAGGGATCAGTAAAGATTGTAGAATCCATTTAGGGATGGCAAAAGAAACCCACGCATGACGGGTTTATACGAAACCTGCAACGTATGCGACAGGTATTCCTGAACTTGATGGGTATTGGGCCGGGAATGTGATCAATATTTAAAATTTTCGCATGTTTGGGACGGGCATGAGATTATTCGTTCATACAACAGATTACCCGAACCGATTACCTGATTATATATACTCTTTTAACCATCCCGTTTACCTGTCCCGTGTACCCCTTTATAAATATACATTTACTCAATAAGTATACCTAATATTTTTTCGTCAGTTATTTATTTTTGTTTTTAGTAAATATAATTGACTTACGCTTTTTAGAATCTAGTTTCCACTAATTTTTATATCTATTTGAAATAAATTGAAATTGTTTCCTTTTCAAATTTTTATTTTGTTATTAATTACCCGATATATATTCGACATGTTTTAAGAAAATTATTTTCAACGGGTATATATAGCTAACTAACGGGTGTACCTGAAACTTACATGTATACCATATACATGATACACGACAACAAAATACCTCATGGGTTTTGGGTCAGGTATAAGACAAGCTTTTATAATTAAGTATGAGGTTGAGATTACTCAAACCCGACCGGCCGACCTATTGTCATTCCAATATCAATTATTGGATAATTTACAATTGGGTTGGGCCTATAACTCAGTGGACTCGAGTTATCCAATAAGAATAAGATACAATTAAGTATTTAATTTGTTATATTTTTTTTTATGAACAGCAACTTTCATAACCACCAAGATTTAATTTGTTATATGATATTATGATGTGTTAGTTAATTTAGATAAATTTGTTCTAAATTACAAGAAAAGAATCATAATCATAGACTAATAAGAAGCTTGATCATCAAGTTAGTTTATCCTATAAATGCAGATACCAAGGTTGTGATATATGCATGATTTTTTAATTTTGTTTTAAGTTAATTTCAGAATATAACTAAAGAGTGATTTTAATTATTAATCGCGTGTTTAATTTGATTGTTTGATTAAGAACATGATCCAGTACCAACCAATTTAAAGAAGTCGTTCTCTTTTTCTTTTTTCTTTTTTTTTTTAATGTGATACTAGGTTATAAACTCGTGTATAACACAAGTTGAACAAAAAATATAAAAAAATTATTAAATATATTTTAAATTTTACAATTAACTTATTTTACATGTGTAATACACACGTTTTTAATGTAGTACATTTATGTGTAATTGTATTTTAAATTTAGATTAAATGTTAATTGAGCTAATTAGTGAAATTAACTGTTAATAACAAAATATTGAAACAACTAATTATTGAATGATTTAATTGAAATTTTAAATCAATCCTACAAAGATTAATTTATTTGAAAATTTAAATAATTTTAAGTCTTAATCAATTAAATTTTAAAAAATGAGGGTCATTTGATAACATCTGAAGCATTAAGTATTGAATGGTTAATATGTCTAAATGGTTAAAATGGTCTGAATCATTAAAGGATTATTTGTTTACATGTGAATGGTTTTGAATGGATCTGAATGTTAATCATTCAGATTCAGCTATTTGTTTCAAACCCCTGAACGAAAAAAAAACATATGAAAGAACATCTGAACCATTCAGATTTAGAAGCAATTCTGAATGAAGAAAAGAGGGGAGTCATTCTTTCCATCACCATCTGGATCCACCCTCTCCCACTCCCGTCACAGTCTGGCTCCACCCTCTCCCACGCCCGCATCGTCGCAGCAGCAAGAGGTCACCATCGTCTCCTTTTTCTCCTATCGATTCCCCCTCTCCCATTTCTGTCACCATCTAGCTCCACCCTCTCCCACGCCCGCCTAAATGTAAGTGGTTTTTAGCCATCTTTTAGTTTCATCTTCTTCTTGCCTGAAAAACTCTAACAGTTTTGATTTGATTTCATAATCCGTTCTTGTAAGTGTGTTAGTTTATCAGATTTTTTGAGTTGTAAATACATCAAATTCTTCGTTATTTTTCGCTGAGGCTTTCGAATTGTTTGTTTCCATTACATGATCGGTTTGAGATCTCGTGGGTTCGTAAAACAGGTTGTTTGTATGTGTCTGCGGTTATGATTAGTGCAGAAAGCGGAAGAAGACGAGGGTTTTTGGTATAGAATTAGATTTGTTGTGTTGAATTGAGGCATGGTGATGAGGAAGACTGATTGGAAGCAAAAATACGGTGTTGTTGATAGGATTGGTGGTAACAATGGATTCATACCGAGTTCTAGATATTTGGACATAATAAATAACAAAAATACATGAGGTCAAAGACGGAGGCGAAGATCGAAGGTGGGCTAACATTTGGGGGTTTAGTAAAGAATGAAGGACATTTTGTATTTTCAGTATTTAACCAGTTTGGTTGGACATCTGAACGAAAATACAAAATACCCTTCATTCTTTACAAAACCCCCAAATGTTAGCCCACGGTCGATCTTCGCAGTCGTCTTCGACCTCGTATATTTTCGTTATTTGTTCGGTCCAAATATCTAGAACTCGGTATGAATCTATTGTTACCACCAATCCTATCAGCACCACCGTATTTTTGCTTATGATCAGTCTTCCTCATCACCATGCCTCAATTCAACACAACAAATCCAATTCAATACCTAAAACCCTCGTCTTCTTTCCCTTTTCGCACTAATCATAACTGCAAACACATACAAACAACCTGTTTTACGAATCCATGAGATCTAAACCGATCACGTAGCAGAAAAAGACAAATTTGAATCCCTCGGCGGAAAATAACGAAGGATTTGATGTATTTACAACTCAAAGAATCTGATAAACTAACACAAATTACAAAAAGAACAGATTATGAAATCAAATCAAAACTGTTAGGGTTTTTCAGGCAAGAAGAAGATGAAACTGAAAGATGGCTAAAAAACACTTACATTTAGGCGGGCGTGGGAGAGGGTGAAGCCAGACGATGACAAAAGTGGGAGAGGGAGAGGCGACAAAAGAGGGGGAAACGACGGTGACCTCTTGCAGCTGCGACGGTGTGGGCGTGGGAGAGAGTGGAGCCAGACTGCGACTGGAGTGGGAGAGGGTGGAGCCAGACTGTGATGGAAAGAACTGTCCTCCCCTCTTTGCTTCAATCAGACTAGCTTCTAAATCAGAATGGTTCAGATATTCATTCAGATTTTTTTTTCGTTCAAGGAGTTTGTAAATAAAATGAGCATGTTTATCGATATGTATGCAAATAAAATGAACATACAGGATCGTTTAACTTTATCCGAACAAATATTCAAACATTAACATTTCAATGAACAACTGCAAGGTTTTTTGTCCATGATCGTTTGTTAAAATTAATCGATTCTTTAATAGCATAAACAAGCAATTTATGAATATAAATAAGCATAATACAATAGACAATATATATATATATATATATATATATATATATGAATATAAATAAACATAATAAAACAAACATAAAATAATATAATTGAATAAATATTAGCGAACAAACATAGAGTCCAAAACTCAGGTTACCCACTACACATAACTTTCTTTTTTAGAAATTAAAATCCTAGAATAATTTAAGTAACAAAAAAATCTAAATGATTTATTAATAGAAATAAATTAATAAACATAAAAAAACAAAACAAACAAACATTAATAAAATTAAGCGAACAAATATAAACGAATGTTTACAAACATAAATGAACGAATGAGATAATTGTTCAAGTTCGTTTGATTAATTAAATGAACAAATAATTTTGTCTGTGTTCATTTTTACTATATAAAGTTATAAAACAACTTTTTATTGGACGATCCACCAATTTTTACTTAATATTCGGTTCAATTGTGGGTCTATTTATCAGGCTAGTTAATGTGGTTGATGCATGTGAACGTATATGGCTTTTTAATAAACATTCTTACACAAATCCATTTTTATTAAAGATACGATTATCACCTTAAACTAAACTACAACAAATAGGCAAGTATACATATCGCATAACAATATAGCTTTTTGTAGGATCCAAGCATCGAAACGTGGACACAACACCTCTCCCAATACTAGACCTTTTTCACTATGTAGACGATCAATAACAAGTGAATTGAGAATATTAAATTAAGATAAAATATTATCAAATTAGCAATTTTTGGTAAGAATTAGAGAACAAGAAAGCAATCAAGAAGAGATACCACTTGGACTTTGAATCCACTTAACAACACAAGTGAGACCATTTTCTAACTATGAAATATGAAAAGTAGTACAGACTCCCGTCAAGGTTATCTAAACATATAACTCTTCGGAAAACTAGAAAGATAAACACAAAATAGCCACCTAAAGTTATGCTATGAAGATGTAATCCCTAGGGTTCCATCTAAACTTTGAGTATTATAGTTGTGTTCGAATTATAATAAACCAAAGTTCTTGGATTTCTTAAAACCTATGTATTCATAAATCTACACACATATATATATGTACATATGTATACATACAAATGCATGCCCACATGCTTATAAGTAAATAAAATACAACAAACAAATAAATGTAATCAAACATTTTAATAGTACGACAAACATAAACATGATTAAAACATTATATTATTAAACATAGTAATATTGTAAATCTTAATATTAATAATGATGTTTCAAATTTATAAAATTATGTCAAAATAAATAAATAATTAGCAATAATATTTACCAGTGCTATAAAATCGGCCTAGCCGGCCCCCTAGGCACTTCCAACTGTGTCAATTTGGCTCTAGACGGGGCCTAGTCGGCCTAGTTATTTTTTTTTCTACTTTTTTCGGGTAAAAAAGATCAGATCCATGATTATCTAGACATTTCTCAACCCAAATTCTTAATATGTATCTAAAATATCGAATCCAACATCCGAAACATTAAATCCAACCGTTTAACATCAAAATCCATCTCTAAAATTTGAACTCAATGTTTAAGTTTGAGCTTTGAAGTACTTGACTTAGTATGTTTAATTTATTTTTTTAATTATTTGAAGTATTATATTGAATTATCGATATTCATGTGTGTGTATAATATATATTTGTAAAATTACATATAAAATTCCAACCCGTCTACCGCCGGTTAATCCTGATTAATCCATAGGTGTTACCTCGCCGCTCGAGTACGCCAACCCTCAAACATTCTGTAAACATCCTGTATTTTGTAATAAATAATTATATTAATAAAATTTATGACATCATTTAGAAATTTTCATCTACGAGTTTTACACATGCAATATATATGTTTAAAAATTTAAACATGATTTAAATATACGTATATAGGTATGTATGTTTGGATATTATTAATACTTTTTTTTAAAAAAAAATTATTAAAGAATAAATGTAAAAAAAAAAAGAAGTTCGTTTTATATTAATTTGGTAAAATATTATTTAAAAAAAAAGTTTATAATAAACCTTATTAAATTTAAAACTTGTAAAAAAGTATAAATAAAATAATTTAGTTTTAGTTGTGTAATTTAATATACTTTGAAACAATGATCAAACTTTCTTAAAATATATAAATACTTTATTTATATTAGTTTTTTATAAACCTAAACAAATTATACTGATTTTATAAATTTAAAAACATTATTATATAAAGTTGAGGGATAAAGTTGACAACTTTAAAAATGTGATTAAAGGAAAAAAAACCATAGGGAGCAATTATGACAACCACCCCATAGTTCTTTTCCCCTTTACCTGGTTAACACCTTATCCGACCCGTTTCCCCTTCTTCCGAACCGTTTCCTTTCAACTCGATTCCACGCATTTTGACAGCGCGATCAAAGCCATTTTTGGCAATGACACAAGACGCGTAATCAACCCCAATCAACAATTAATTGAAATAGTGTCTGAATCAATCAAAATCGTCACCAAAAATACATACAACCAAACGCGTGACTTGATTCTATGAAAAACAATATATAATCTGAAATTAAACGATCGAAAAGTTCTTTACAGTCCTTACGAAATGTTTCTGAACACACCCAACCAACTATCAACTCGAACAGAAGGCAAATCGAGGCCAAGAAGCTCTCGAATGAACAACTTGTGATACCTCACACTCCAACACTTTCAGATTGTAAGACCAAACATCTTATACATTTGGTTTTATTCCAATATTCATGCTTAACACAAACATTGTAGAATTCAAACACTACAAGCATGATTAGTTACAATTGATGTGCTACATTACATTTTATGTGCTACATTTCATGTGTTACATTGCATGGGAGTACAAACATGAT
>SZYD01000320.1:0-30526 GCA_009363875.1 Mikania micrantha
GTTAAGTTTGTAACTTAACATACACATGAAGATCATTCATAACTCCAAAGACATAACAAATCTATATCAATTTCGAAATTCATGTTAAACAATGACTTATCAAACTCTTAAACACATGTGTTATAAGTGTAAACAAGTTTGTACACAAAAGATCATTTCATATTCGTTTCTTGGACCCATGATCAATCAAGTGATTCAAAGCATAATTTTCAAGTTTACACAACAATCATAATCATGATCAAGTAATCAAGAGTTAATCAAGTTCAAGAGAACACAAGTCATCAATGAATCAAAGTCTATACAATTATAAATCCTATATCTTATGTATGATTACAATGTTATAGGAAACAATTAGAAGTCCTGTTTGCTACTTGCTATCTGTTTTAGTTCAGAGTCTACTGCAGACAGGTGAGAACTTTAGCCCCTCTTTTACTGTTTTATAACTGTTTTGGGGTGGAACACGTGATTAAACCAATCGTTTACAATCATATTTCATTACACAAGGTGTGTGTATTCTTATAAACATTATGGGTTCATTTTACGAATCCTAGGGATTCATCAACTGTTTTAAAAGGAATTATCAACTATTAAACTCTTTTCACTAAAAAGGTTTTATAAAGAATCTTTGAACTGTTTGTAACCGATTTACTCAAATGTATTTATGAAGGATAAACACTTTTAAATAAAGGATTTTATAAACTCTTTTGTTATAAACCTTGTTGTTACACAAGGTCACTATTTTATGGTATTCAAATCAAGTGGTTCACATCATGGTATTCAAATCAAGTGGTTCACATCATGGTATTCAAATCAAGTGGTTCACATCATGGTATTCAAATCAAGTGGTTCACATCATGGTATTCAAATCAAGTGGTTCACATCATGGTATTCAAAAGAAATGGTTCATTTCATGGTATTCAAATCAAGTGGTTCACATCATGGTATTCAAATCAAGTGGTTCACATCATGGTATTCAAAAGAAATGGTTCATTTCATGGTATTCAAAACAAAGGATTTAATTCGTGGAATTAAATCTAGGTTTTCAATTCATGTTACCAAATAAGGCATTAACACATCCGGTTAAAGTAAGGTTCAGAAACATGGTGTCTATTGTTGTAAACAAACTTGTAAAAGCATCAAGTATCATATTCATTAGCGTTAGTACTGGGTGATCACAACAAGGGAAAGCGGACACACACATTGGGGCAGGCCGATTGCTGCAGTTAGTTTTTAAATCTGTTTTTATAAACTAACTGCAGATTTCGGTTACATATGGTTTTATCAAAATTGCTATACATAATCTAACTCCAAACGTGGTTTGGGACTTGATATTATATGTTGGCTTCGTGCAAACAGTGATTGGACTGTTTACACTCATTTTCTTACTTGATGTTAGTTTGGGTTGCAGCTCATCCGTGTGAATCTTATGTTGCTTTAACTTACCTATGTCTTATATCATATACTCATGTTTACAAATGTTTAAACCTATTGTTCTCACCAACTACGTCTGTAGTTGACAGTTACTTTTCACGTGTTTCAGGTAATCAGGTTTAAGACATTCTCAGGGACAACTAAGGAGACCATACTAAGATAGAACAAGATGAAGAAACATGCTAGGATGGATTAGAAACACACTAAATCCTAATTGTTTAATTGTCTTGTTTGGAGTCTTATTTTGTAAACTATATTTTGGGTCTGTAGTTGTCATTATTTTGATAGATAGACTGTCTGTAACTAAACAATTGTCTTAACATTATGCAACTTAGTAATCCATTGTGGTTGTTCTTAATCAATACTTGTGCATGATTCAACTGTTCATACGTCACCGGCCCGTGGATTCCGCACGCGGCGCAGGGGTGTGACAAGGATTTTGTCAGAAGAACAAGGAAGGACATCAACCTAAACAAGGATTCAAAGTTTGGATTTGACATGTCCTCAGTTACCTGCTACAATTGTGGCGACAAAGGACACTTTGCTAGACAGTGTTACAAGCCGAAGAAGATGGGAAACAAGAATCCATTCCAAACTCAAATATCATTATCTTCAAATCCTGAGAGACGTTTAGTTCCAATTCAGACTCCTTCTTAGGCTAGTTTTTTAAATGTCAACAAGGCCCTGATGGCTCAAAATGATGAAGGGGAAAACTGGGAGTTCATATTTGATTCTTATAAAAGAGAAAAAGAGAAAGCTTGTATTGCAGAGATCAAGAAGGAAGCTGAAGACGTAGCTGGTGCAGAGAGTGATTAAGAAGATAAGAACTCATGATTGGATGAGTCATCAGTATCAGAGGATGATAGCAATTCAGACTCAGAAACTCAAGGAGAAACTGATGTTGATTCTTAATATCAATATATCACTTAAACTACTTTGATGGTTAAAAATGCCTCCTCATCTCAAGATAGTTAGGTATATGATGAATGTTTATCTCAAAACTCCAGATGTTTCAACTATATTGATCTTGAAAGTAAGGTCTTGGCATATTAAGATGTGACAACCAGTACCAGATCGTCCGGCAATCCGTACGGTATGTGTACTATCACTATTACTATGTGTGAATATAATGTGCTTAACAGTTGTGTGACAATATGACTATGAAAACAATTAACAGTTGTATGTGTTTAATTGAAAATTTAAATACATAAATACAACAATTCATGTGAAACAACAGTGTGAAAACAAGTGACAAAAACATATCGGTTGCGATCTGATTTCCATAAATAACAGAAATCAGGTGTCCGATAATTCTATGAGGAAACAATGTGAAAACAATTTTCATAAGGTGAAAATAGGTAAGTTTAGTTGAGATTGTCAGTGAGGAAATCCAATTCAAAACAAGAAGTTCAGTATCGTTTCAGAATAATAATTGAGAGTGTGTTTGCGTGGGTGACGATTTGCACAAACATATCTGTAGGTTTGACGTTGTGAACGATAACTGAAAGGTAGAAAACAAAATTAGAAAGTAAAACTATCGTCGTGTTCGTTCGGGTGACGATTCGGACGAATACGCGCTATGGTAATATGATCTGATGAAACGGTATAATAATAAACGTTTCGAAATAATAAAATAAGAAAAAAAATGGAAAACATTTATTAGGAATTACAACCATAAAAAGGTTTTAGAAAACTATTTATTTACAATTCAAACTTTCGCGTATTACATTCCGAAAACATAACGAAAATGAAAACCGAGCAAACCGGTCGAACCCGAACTTAAGTGGGGTATAAAAACCCAGATCAAGCATTCAATTCCCACATTTATTTTTCACCAACCATTTCTCTCTCTACAAACCCGGTTTTATCTCTCTCTAGAAACCCACATAAAAACCCACTTATCTCTCTCAATTCTTGACCAAATTGCTTGAATTTGGTATCAAATCGAAGCCCTGAACATTCTCTACACGAAAGTACAAAGCATCGTTCTTGAAATCGTCCAAAACGAAGGTAATCTTAGCTCAAACTCTCGGTTCTACAGGTTTTTCACGAAATCCAACTATTCTAAGCTTGTAACTCAGTTTTCTACCTTCAAATCACATTAGAATCGCAAGAAAATGAGTTCTCCTAGTTTGGATATCATCACAAAAAGAATCTGTGTCACTTCATACTAGTATCGATCCAAGAACAGGATAATATCGTACGAAGAAATGGGCTGGACTAGTATCGATGAGCTGCTGAGGAAGATGAGGCTTTCATCGGCACTAGTAGTGTCGGCAGGCCTAGAATCAAAGGAAGCTTGTCGAACTTGGAAATTTCGATGGTCTCCAAGAGCTGTGGCAAATAGGCATGTCGAAACTAGCAGAATCAAAGGCATTAGGATCGATGGAAGGTGCCGGTCGATACTACAGTATCGACAGGACTGGCCTTGGAGTTTCTAAGTGTTTCATCGAGACTAGGCCATCGATCCTATCCTAATTTCATCGATACTAATACATCATCTTATTCCAAGTATTTAAACAAAGAATCATGCAAATCAAGTCACAAACAAAGTCATAATGATGATGGGAACCTCATGATGCCAATGGGGAACCTATTAGGGTTTTGGGGTTAACCGTTGGTGACCACCCCTCGACTCTACCATTCGAACCTATCGATACTAACCCCATGGTTATCGATACTATCTAATATTTGAGTAAAACATTTCTAAACTATAAGATACAATTGGTTTATGACAAAATATGAGTTACAACTTAACAAGAAAGGTTGAATAAATCACATCGTAGTCAAGTATCACTAGGGTTTTCATTAAAAAGTGTTCACCTATTTTAAACTTATTTAATAAAACACATGTTAAGTATGTATTTTTAGATGTAAGATAGCTAAGTTTATAACACATTACTTATGTTAACATATTAAAATGACGAGAATCATTTTAAGTTCATACACGTTAATATACTAAGCTTTAACTTAAGAAACTTAAGTTTATTACTTAGAAAATACTATGGTTTTCAAAACAACACAATGTGTCAAGGTTATAATTCAAGTTTAACACATATGAACAAGGATACTAAAATATATTAATACTTAACCTAGTATTGGTTAAGTGTTAGTGTATTAACCACCACGGGATTAGGGCTAAACAAACAACAAGACTTATATGTGTTAAACAACTTTAGGTTTAACTCACAATTAAATGCCTTATACTCATAAGTTATACACAACTTGGAATCAAACACAGGGTCAGGAAAACAACATCAATACAACAAGTGAGTGTGTGCATTCTGTGATTACCTAGTCAACCACTTCAACCACCAAGTGAGTTCATATGCCCATTTTCTAATCTTTTGATTTTAAATGCGGGGCTGAGAAACATGCTAACTCTTTTATTTACTTAAAAGTATTAGTACATTATTTCATTTCTCATGTGATTTAGATAATATAGATTTTATCTTTATTATCATAATTCATTCATATGCATGCTTGTGTGTAAATGACATGTATGAGATATCATGGATGAATCATGATAACATAGTTTCATGATTTCATCAACATAATAGAATAACATAAGTGTGATAAGATTAAATCTTACAACACTTGGTCATCATCACAAAGATGAACAAGAGATAACACAGAGACAAATACAAGTGACATCACGAATGATAATCATGATAACATAATTTCATGATGATGATATCATTCACTACATTTGCTAACATCGTGTAATAAGACTAGTTCTTATAACACTCTGTTAAAGACATTGAGAACACATAACATTGAGAACATATAACATTGAGACAATAACATTGGGAGAACACAATAAATAATTACTATTAAGACTGTTTGTATTATATCACAACAATCATGTGTTCATGAGTTCATGTCCGGTCGTAAGTCCCTTACAAGTAAATCGTTTACCATTTATTTAGTGCGACTAAACCGATGATAGCGTAACGGTACCATATGTTTGACAATCTGCCGGCAAGTGAGGCCGGTACGTTATTAGTATATCATTATCATTGGCCGGTATCTTATGACCGGTAACAGGCTGCATCAATCAGGTTTGGTAAACGACACATGCTGATATTAATATACAGACACTGATGTAACTAAAATCCTTTGATTCTATTAACTGGTAGACTGAAGAATTGATTTTCTCTCTAGTCATATTACTGGGAATAGTTTCGTTGAAGGCACTGATTTTATGGGAACACTAATGGGGTAGAGGTGAATTGGAGGCATTGTGATCTGATTACGTGAGGATCACAATGGGTCTAATTTACGCTCTATACATTCAAGTGAGAATAATATCAAAGAGTTAACTACTACTTCCAATATTAGAAGAAGTAAATCACAGGTAACCCTTCAATTGAGAGAATAATAATAAGGATTAAGATTTGATAAATATTTTTTTGCTTAAAACATTGAAGGATTATCATAACCTAGGTCATGATAACTTATATCCATTATACACTTTTATTCTATGTATAAAACACTTCGGGTGATGAACACATTCAATGGGTTGAATATCAAATGGGGTTGAATATCAAATGGGATGAACACATGTTAGATAGAAATGGGTATCCATAGTTTTATTTACAAGTGGTGTTGAATTCAGTCAAGTATGTGGGGGATTGGCGGCTTCATTCGTAATATGTATGCCCTATATATAAGAATGCTTGATTTGGATGACATACTACTTGTATGTATAACTATGGAGAGGACATTGTGTGAGACAACTGAGACAATATCAACAGGACTTGTGTGACATTGTGAATTGTGAATGACCATAATACAATTGCTTTCAAATACTAAGCTTATGAACTCACCAACCTAGTGTTGACATTGTTTAAATTCATGTTTTCTCAGGTGATGAACAGGTCTAGTCACCAAGCAATCAGGGCTAAGATAGTGGACTTTAGAAGAGACCTAGCTTATTTTGTGATGTGCATATTTTTGAATGACATAACTTTGAATCATCTTTTGTAAATCTTGTACAGATACAAGAGAGTAACTCAATGATTCTTTTTGGGTAGATTTACTTAGTTAAGTTATGAACATGTATTGTGTAATTCAACTTTGTAATTCTATATAAATGTCATGTTATCATTTCTCATCATATCTCATTTGCCATATAAACAATCTGATCACTACAATTATCACACGATATCGCGCCCCGAGAACATTCCGCCTGACGGGAAAGTCGATCCAGCCCGCCGGCTAGGAGTGTGACACAAAAGCATAATGCTGCTCTTATCAGTGATCTTAATCAATGTATTGAAGCAAATCAGATTTTAAAATCAAATGAAAAGACTTTCAGGAAAAAATTGAACCTTTGAACAAACAGATGCATGAGATTGAGATAATTATTCTTAACAAACAAGATGCCATATTTCTTATCTCATTAACATCAATGAGACTAAGAAGAAATTAGCTATTGTTGAGTGAAACTATGAGACCTTGAGTCGCAAGCTCATGAACTATGAGAGTTCTTCTTATATCATTGAACACATGATCAGTGATAGGACTGATCTGAAAGGAAGGGTAAAAAGCAAGGTACAACCATTGTCCTCCACCAGTCCTAAATTGTTTTGTCAATTCACCTAATGAAAAAGAAATCAAAGATTTTCAAGTTAAAAATCCCTTGGTAATTGATCCTATTGGAGTTATTTCAATTGAGGATTCTTTATCTTTTGAAGAATCATTTATAAAGGTAGTGGTTGAGGATTGGGTCTTTGATTCTGAGGATGATTCTGATTCTTCATCCCAGGCTACCACTTTTAAGAATCATACATCTTATGTCAAAAAGGTTGACCCAATCCCTTCTAAGACAGATTTATCTCCTTTGACTTCAAAATTTTCAAAAGCAATAGACTTTGTGAAGGCTTCACAAAAGGGTGAAGCAAGTGGGTCCAACAAGACTGACAATCTTGTTTTGGATGGGACAAAGGGTTTGGGATTCAAACATGACAAAAATTAACCAATTTGCATAGAACAAATGTTTCAAGACTTCAAAACAAACAATTTCAGATCACAGCGAAACAATTATTATCAAGGGATAAAAGAGCTTATTTTGAATGCGGTGAACTGGGGCATTTTGCTAGATCATGCCCTCATTTGATTAGACCACATTTTGCACCACATAGAAAAACAAATCAGTCTTTTGTTAACAAGGTCAAATCAGTTCATCACTTACCTCAAGTCAAACTCAAATACCTACCTCCCATCAAGTCTCAGAATAACGGTGATAGAGTAATTGTCAATCAGAATTTACCCAAGATTGTTCCTGTGAAACAATCCAAACCATCCTATGTCTATTTGAAAAATTCTTTCAGCAAAATTACTATCTGGAAGGCAAAGTGTTCTGAGACTTTAGTTTTAAACAATGAAAAATCTTCACCACTTTTATATAAAATGACTCAGGATGGGCAATGGATTGAGATGAAAATCCTAGACTCATTGGGTCAACCCAAGACTATAAAGGCTTGGGTTCCTAATTTAAACTAATGATTTGTGAATGTTCAAGTTGCCCCAAATGTTGCTCTTAACAGCACTTGGATCGTTGATAGTGGGCATCAAGGCACATGACTGGAGACATATCCCTTCTTACCAATGTCAATCCAATTGGAGGAGGATATGTAGCTTTTGCTGGAGACAAAGGAGGGTTCATTATTGGAGAAGGAATTCTCTTAAATGGTCAAGTTTCATTTCACAAAGTGAAGTATGTGAAGCAGCTGGAAAATAATCTTCTCTCAGTGTCAAAAATCTGTGACAAGAAATACAGAGTTCTTTTTGATGATTCAAGCTGCTACATTCTCAAGCAAGGTATCAACATTCTTGAAGACTAGATTTTGATGACAGCTCTCAGAAAGCAGGATTTGTATGTTCTCAACATGGCCACGGCTTCAACTACATCTTCTACAGCTTCATGTTTGTAGGTCCTAAAACAGATCAAGAACTGAGCTTTATGCCTCCATTCTGCATCAGATGCAGCTATAACGTGCGGAATCCGAAATAGAAACACAAGAACAAGAAGAAAGTTCAAAACTTTGATATATTCCGTGAAGTACATGAAGTAATGCCTCAATACGTCTAGAGAGCATTCCTCGGGAATCAAACCCTAGATTAGTACAAAATACGTCTATTTATACTAAGTCTAGGGGTACTCGAACTAGCTATACACGAAAACCTTCGAGTACCTGAAGTGCTATAGTAATCAAAAATCATGTACACGAAAATCAGCAAAAGTTTGGATCAATTCTTCTTCGGTTGGCTTTATCAGTCTTCATCTTTATCTTGGGCTCTACAAACTCCCCCTAGACTGGTGAAGTCAACCGATAGGAAGTGTGACTGAGTGTGGTCCAGCTCCAGCATAAAGCTTCAGTTCAATGGCATAAGCAACTGTGCGAGTAAAAGGCTTAGCTTCTTCATCCCATCCACCATAGACTTTAATGGGAGATTTGTGCAGCCTCATCATATATTCTTTTCCATACTTGAGAAGATCCATAGGGTCCAAAATCATGTCAACATCGTTGAGATCATCTTTGTTTCTCAGAATGATTGCTGCAAGATTTTTCTCATCAAAGTACCACGACAAAAAGTTGACCAGAGAGTTATCAGGAACTCTTGGAGACACCGTAAAAGCCTCTTCAGTGTGAGGAGGAGGATATTTGTAGTACACCCAGGGCTTCTTCGATACCGGATCCACGATGCATTTCGAGACAAAACGCTTTCCCTTGGCAGTTCTCATCACAGGAAAATCCTTCTCACACTGATCTTTTATAAACTTGGCAAATAAGTAGGCTTGATGGTCCTTAGAAGGATTGAAGAACATGGCATTGTTAATGCTCCGGATGTCAAACTTGGGTATTGTGCAAAAGTCTCTCAGCATCCTGTAATATTCAACCTTTCCATTCATCCGCTTGACCAGGTAGAGATCTCTTTCCTTGTCATATAACCAATAGCAGACATTTGACCTATCGTTGTGTACAGCAAACAATGATCAGTCATCAGATATGAAAGTGTGCTCTGTGTGTTTTTCACTCATCTCTCCCATCTAAGTGGCTTTAACCTCAGGAGGAGCTGGAGTCCAATCCTTTTACTTTTCAAACCAGCTGTTGATGACCGTCCCTAAAGGAGGAATCTCCTGTCCATCTTGGTTAATATACTTGTGAGTATACAGGAAGTCAACGTAGGGATCATTGGGCACATCTCCGATAACCACATTTTCCGGCTCTTCTTTTGCATATGCACCTGCGGAGGACTCACCTTTCTCCTTCCTTTCTTGGTCATATACAGCATCAAAGACTGAGTCCATAAAGATATCAGGAAACAAATCCCCTAGTCCTGCTCCACTGAGCTCTTCACCAAGTCCGTCAAATCGAAAGTCATCTGGGAGATCCTTGAATAAATCATCAAGACCTGTATTCTCCGAGTCAGCACCTTGAAAGTTATCTCCAAAAAGAATGTCATCAGGAAGATCTCCGAAAAGGTCATCATAATCATTAGTGGGTCTGCTCGAGGAGGAGGGATTTCCAGTGCCATCCCCTTGCTGATCATTGTTGGAAGCCTCATTGTCTTTCTAGTCTGATGATTCTTTGCCTTTACCCTGATCACCGTCATCATCATCATCATCATCATCATCATCATCATTATCATGATCATATTCATTCTTTCCTTCATCATTGTCTTTGTCATCATCTTTCTTTTCACTGTCTGATACAACCTCATCATCATCATCGACCTCAATCACAATATCAGACTTAGTCAGCTCATTGATGATTTTCTTTAGCTCCATATTTTCTTTCTTTAGTATCCTAATGTCTTTTCTGTAATTCCTGACCTTATCGCATACCCTGATCATGCCATCTTGAAGGTTGATGATAAGACTGTTTTTGGTGATGGAGTCTTGTTCTAGCTGAAATGCTCTATCTTGCAGCCATTCGAGATTCACTTCCACTTTCTCGGGCACATATGGAGATTCTTTGCATAATGGCGACTTTCCTTTTTCTTTTCTGGTGTTGGATGGTGATAGTGGTGATTCTAAAAAGTTTACAGGAGGTTGGGATTGTGGTGGTGAGATGTGAACATGTGGAGGCAAAGATGGTGTGGCTTGGGTGGTTTTTGTGGTGGTGGTGGTATATGGTGGAATTGGGATTTGGGTAGATGCTGCGGGTTTTGGTGGCTGTGATGGTTTGGACTTTGTCTGAGGTATGGGCTGTGTAGGTGGCTTAGGGTGAATGGGAGGTGGAGGTGGTCGAGTCTGAGTCTGATATGGTGTTGGCTAGGAGGTGGTGGTGGTGGTGGCCGAGTATAAGTCAAAGATGATGATCCTGTAGCCTTCTTCTGCAACCTGGGATCCTGTTTCCTCCTAGACATCATCTTGAGTCTTTTCTTCTTAGGCAAAGACTCAGGAGTCGGTGCATAATCGGCATCCTGAACATCTTCCCTTTCTGCCCTGGAGAGAGGAGGTTTCTCTACAATAAAATCCTCACTAGATGAAGAAGATGCAGGAGGCACGATAATTCTGATTCAGATACTGAGTATATGATTGTTCCTGAGGGTAAAAGTGATGATGATGATGGTACTGGAGATGTTGGTCCTGCAGGTGATGTTGCTAGTGATGATCACCAGGAAGTTGTTGTTACTACTTCTCCTGCATCAACTTTTACTAGTGAGCAAGAGGAAACCCGAGGTACTAACATGGAGAATTTAGATGCTGGAGCTGAAGACACCACCGATGACACAGACTCAGAAGAGACTGAGAATGAGTGTGTCACTACTAGTGTGAGATCTCAGGTTATATGGATAAGGAAGACGCCAATGGAACAAGCCTCAAGTATTAAGGAGATTGAGGATCCTACCTTCTTTCCGAAAGTTGATATTGTTTTTCCTTCTCACATCTCCACCACAACAGCAACACAAACATCTTCCCCTCCACCAGCCAAGAAGAAGAGGACGAGATTTATCCTATAGAGGAGGACCGAATCAGTATCAGTTGCAGCCTTCATGGCTGTATCTACTGCAACAATACTGACTTCTTCACTTTACAGGTCTAGGAATGTACCTACTAGTTCCACTACCACCTTCTCCCAGACCTCCTCTGCCACAGCTGCCATTTTCACAGTCGCCTCCACCTGTCCTTCCATTACACGTATAGATTCCTTCATACCAACTGTCTCATTTGTTGAACAACTCAGCACGTTGAACAGTTTGGTTCTTCGTTTATGGAGAGAAACCACGAAGAAGATCAAGCCATTGCCCAACTGACACAGACTGTTAGTGATCAGGATGCTCTTTTGTTGCAGGTTGCTGATCAAAGGGCTGATTTAAGGGCTCGCAATGCTGATTTAGAAGATCGTCTGCTCAAGTCTGTTGATGAGCATAATCAGCTGGCCCTGACTATTCATGGATTCAATGACAGGATCCTTGCCCTAGAGCCTGACAACCAACGTCTATCGGAGGCAGTTGAAATCTTAAAAGATTCTACTCCCAGGATTGAGGGATCCCAACCTGATTCTGATGATTCAGACAAGGAAGACAATGAAGACGAAGATGACGAGTCTGATGAAGAAAAGGTTGACTATGAGAGTACTGATAACAGTGATGATAGTGATGATGATGGAACAGGGATACCGCTGCAGGTGCAACTGGTACCCTCATGGCAGTCCACCATTGGTGAGATCAGAACAAAGAAGAAACATGATAAAGCTACAGAGTCATCCACTAAGCTAACCGAGGAAGGCAAAGCTACTGAGGAAGTCGAAGCTGTGCCATTGAGACGTCGTTTGGACGACACGTTGGCTATGATATTGGATGCTCAGGGTATTATACAACACTCAGTTAGCTACGACAAGGAAGAAAGAGAGATTATTCAGTGCCTGAAAAAGGAACAAATTGCTAAGCTGTTCAGGTTAAATCCTGATGAGGTTGTTGTTGATGACTCCTCCGTTCCTGCTTTAGATCTCCAGACTCCTAAGTCATTTGATGACATTGATGAGGCCATATTGGAAGGCCTTGATGATAAAGAGTTTGTCAAGTACACATCCGCAGAAGAAGAGATACCAACTTTCACTGATCTTTTCCATCAACATTCAAAATATGAGCTAAAGCGTGCAATTGACGAGAAGGGTGGTGATAAGGAGGCTTCTACTGAAGACTTACAACAGAGAAAAGAGGAATGGTCTGCATATTGGCGGACATTAAAGATAGAGAGTATTCCCTCATCTCCAACTCAATACACGAAAGTTTACATGACCAAAGGATACAAATCTGGTGGTTGCATTCTGAGTTGGGTGTACTTCAAAGATCTGGGATGCTACGGGGTGAAGAGGGAACGGGGAATTTAGTACTTTAAGTTCTCGCATGATTTCAAGATGTTGTTGGGTTTCGAGGTGAATCAGTTAGCACGTCTGAACATGCTTTATTGTGAAGACTCGGAGATGTCATCGTGGTTTGCTAGGCAAATC
Source organism: Mikania micrantha (assembly GCA_009363875.1). NCBI lineage: Eukaryota > Viridiplantae > Streptophyta > Magnoliopsida > Asterales > Asteraceae > Mikania > Mikania micrantha. The sequence continues at coordinate 12,900 of SZYD01000320.1, forward strand.
AAGTTTGAGTATAGTATGAGATGCGTGAACTTCCAGCCTCAACAACTAGAAAGGTATTACCTGCCAGAGATTGACGCTTAGTCAAGAAAGCATAAAGTTATCCTGAGGTGGCTACCTCCCAAAGTTATGAAGACTATTACTCTTAGGAAGATCCTCAAGGCTTTGCAAGTAGTTTCTGATGGTGGTATTTTGATGGCAAAAGTACAGAGGCTGTGACAGTTCTTTGCAAGGAGGGCAAATGGGATTCGTTTAGGGTATTTGACCCTATGTGGCTGAACAACTTGATAAAAGAATATGTCGAGGTTCTCTACAAGTGTCAGATTTTCTTTGACATATCAGATATAGAGCAAGCACTTCAGTACATGAGAGTTATCAGACTCTGTTTGCTTTTGATGTTTATGCTGGTGCTAACTGGAAGGCTCTTTTAGAAAAATTCTTGAAGACAGATGATGATCAAGTAAAGAACTAGGTCCAAAGGGAGTATTTTGATGCATATAGTGTCCCTAGTTCAGTGTCAAAGTCTATCTTGATTGTACAAAGTTGATATTATTAATGAAATCAAGTACTTCCTAATTTTTAGTTGTGTTTATATATGTTTATCAGGTTTGACTTTAACTTTATATATCAAAAGGACCAATCGTACGAATGGACCTAAAAGTGAGTTCATTCGTATGAATGAACATATAACTAATGTCTAGTCAAACAAATGAAGCAGGAATCTGATTCATTCGTGTGGATGGCTCATTCGTGGATCGTCATTCGTGTGAATGAGTCATGCACGTGACTCATTCGCCCGACATGCTAATGCCTACAAATACCTTAAATACATAATGTTTTAATATCTCTACTCATTCCCTGTCACATCCCTAGGTTTTCAGCACCCCTTGCAATCCAACTTCGATTCAAGACCGTGGTGTTCGATTTTGATCAAAACGTTGATTCTCATCCATCAGATTACCACGTGGTGCATAGATTTCGATTGGAAAACCCCGAATAGGATTCCGCACTATTAGAGGGCCTGCTGAGCAGAATCTGCAAGGAACTTAAGCATTTTAGATGTCCTACAATGGAAGAAAGCTATGACTGATGAGCTTGATTCCATGAAGAAAAACGATGTTTGGGATTTGGTAGAACTACCAACGGAGTAAAACCCGTAAGATGTAAATGGGTGTTCAAAACAAAACTGGATTCGAATGGGAACATTGAATGCTTCAAAGCAAGATTGGTTGCAAAAGGTTTCACTCAGAAAGAGGGAATTGACTATCAAGAGACCTTTTCTCCTGTCTCTCGAAAAGATTCCTTAAGGATCGTGATGGCTCTCGTAGCTCATTTTGATTTTGAGCTGCATCAGATGGACGTCAAAAATGTTTTCCTAAACGGTGACTTGTATGAAGACGTGTTCATGAAATAGCCTGAGAGCTTCATGCTTGAAGGTCAAGAGCATTTAGTCTACAAGCTAAAGAAATCCATATACGGGTTGAAGCAAGCCTCACGTCAATGGTATCTAAATTTTGATGAAGTGATGAAAAAGCACGGTTTCCTAAAGAATCAAGTTGATCAATGCACATACCTCTAAATGAGTGGGAGCAACTTTACTATACTTGTCCTTTATGTCGATGACATTCTTCTAGCATGTAACAGCTTAGATATGTTGCATGAGTCGAAGCGCTAACTTTCGCATAACTTCGACATGAAGGATCTCGGAGAGGCCTCTTACGTTATTGGCATCGAAATTCACCAAGATAGGGTCAATGGACTTTTGGGTTTATCTCATAAGGCTTACATTGAACGGGTCCTCACACACTTCAACATGCACAACTGCTTTCCCTCTGTAGCTCTAGTAGTTAAAGGAGATGTTTACGGTTCATTTCAGTGTCCAAAAACTGAGGCTAAAAAGGCTCAAATGAGAATAATACCTTATGCATCAGTAGTCAGGAGCCTTATGTATACTCAAGTCTGTACTCGTCCTGATATCGCTTAAATTGCTGGAATGCTGGGCTGTTATCAAACTAATCCTGGCCTTGATCACTGGAAAGCAGCTAAGACAGTACTTAGATATCTTCAAGGGACAAAAGACTTCAAGTTGACTTATCGAAGAAGTGATAGTTTGGATGTGGTTGGTGACTCTAATTCTGACTTTGCTAAATGCAAAGATGACAAGAAATCCACATCCGGGGTACATCTTTATGTTAGCAGGCGAACCGATCTCATGGAAGAGTCATAAGCAGAAGCTGGCAACAACCTCAACTATGATGGCTGAATATATTGTAGTGTACAATGCAACCTATCATGGAATGTTGTTGAGAAACCTTATTGCTAGACTCAAAATCATTAACTCTTTCTCTAGACCATTGAAGCTTTACTGTGATAACTCAGCAGCCGTTAACTTCTCGAACGGTAACAGTTCGACCGGTGCTAGTTTATATATTGATACAAAGTAATTGTTCGTTCGCGAGCGAGTTGAGGAACATAACCTTTGTATTGAGTATATAAGCACTAAAGTTATGCTTGCGGATCCAATGACTAAAGGTCTCCCTCCTAAGATATTCGAAGAACATGTTTCGAAGATGGGCTTATGTAAAGACCTTATTGCATAATGTACTTACTTATGATTAATAAAATTTCTCACTTATTTGATTTGTTTGTCTCTAAGTATATATTTAAGCATGCCTAGTGACACATAGACACTAATAACACAAATCATTTGTTAAAGGGCTTACTTGTAAATTGTAACTAACTTAAGTTTTAAATTTGTATTGTAGTATGATTAATGAGGGTCTTGAATTGAATACTGATTCAATGACTTTATTTCTCTGCTATGATTACAGTTTAGAACTAAAATGAGTATTATCAATCTGCAGACTTATTTAATGCTCATAATAAATAATCACTTGGCCAAGTGGGAGAATGATAGAAATAAATGAATAAATTATATATGGCCCTCATGATTATTTAATTAAATATATCAATTACCTAAATACCCCTAGCAGATAGATAATTATTTGATGGACATAATTATCCTTATTTATCCTAATTAAGGTTTCCCCATGGGTATATATAAAAGGGAGATTAAAGCTCATAATCTAGGTTACTTAACAACATCAAACGAATTCTCCTCATTATAGAGAAATTCGTGAACCTCCCTACGAGCTCTCCTAATCCATCCTAATCGTACACACTAAACAGGAACCGGTCAGATTCGTCTTAGGAACCATGTCAGAAACCAACAACGCATTCACTGGATTGACATGTTTCATCTAATATTATATCATTGTTACTGATTTCGTATTCATGTTTAAACTTAATCAAAGGAATCGAATCAACAAGTAACTCACTTGATAAAATCATTGTCTTTTAAAAACAAGGTATTGGGTTCAAATCCAAGCAAGTAATGAATATTAGATTGTAGTTTAGGAGTAAGAATAAGTTAGTACGTGTCACACCCCCAAATTTCAACTAACGGAATCATACCGTTTGGGACGTGACAAACCAGGATCTCAGATCATTAGACATAACGAAGACCTCTATATGATTTTCAAACATAACTTTGGTCTAAAGCTCTAATATCAAAGTTCTAACATTGCGGAAGCGTTTTTAAAAACAATAACAAACGTAACGGTTTGAAAACTGTAAATTACAAGTCAAAATCTTAAATGTCCAAATTCAAAGCACAAGAATTAAAATATGCATGCAACTCCACATCCTAGTCCATGCTTGCTTGTTCTTGTACCTTAACGTCCTGAGAAAAACATGTAAATCAAGTCAACACAAAGGTTGGTGCATACACAGGTTTGTTTGATCACAAATGTTTAAAACAACTGTTTTAAATGAAATGTTTGCAGATAACATAATCACACATGCATAGTCATGATAGCTAGTCATTTGTACTATTTACATAAGCGGTCGACACCGAAGCTGACTGTTAGACTGTAATTTGCCTTTCCCACTATTGTCTAGCACAAACAATAGTAATGTGAATTGGCTAGTCAAACACTTGCGTAGACCTACAATCTACCAAGTGAGGTTTGTCAAACCTAATAGATCTATTTCCAACTACCACGCTTTGCACTACGGCAAACTAAACGGTTCGATATGTAAGGACTTGTACTACTATGTTCGCACTTAATGTAAACAACTAACTCATGCAAGTGATATGTATCTAAAGTGTTTGTTGCACATGTTTTCTCCCCCAAAACAGTTAAAATAAGAAAAGGGGCCGTGTACGCACCTTTGATAGCAAACATAATGATCAAGTGTTCGGAACTCGCGTACGAAATCTTCTACGAAGAATCTGTGTTATAATAATAACGTTGTGTTATTGGTAACGTCAAATTATGAATATGGTCACATACGTGTCATCATACATATACCAAGTTGTTTGAAACGTACATACGAAAGCATGTACGGATTTACGCTCGTTCGTTTAAATCGTATACTTATATACGATTATGTTTAAACACGCGTTCTTGTACTCGACTACAATTTCAGGTCGAAATATAAATTTTATTGTTTTGTTAGATTCGGAATTCAATTCTGGTTCCAACGCAATTGGAACAGATCGAATCGTAGTTAAAATGAATAAGTTATGCTTAAAACACTAAAAATTATGTTTTTGTTTAAAACAGGCAGCCCCCAGATTCGAACCTGCGACCCCACCTTCACAAACCAAGCTTCTTACCAGTTCAGCCCGCTAGGGTATCGCCTTAATACTCCAGAATTAATTGTTTTAAGCATAGTTTCATGGGTTCCCCTTCGTTTAACCACACCGAACCCACATGCATCCAATTGACCCACGATTCGACCCCGATAGAACCTAAAGCCATGGGGCTATTGTTCCATAGATCAAAACGAGTCAAAGGATAGTTTTAATTTAATTAGTTTGTCAAAATCATAGGGTTTGGTGGCCATCATCGGGTTCGAACCTATCCCCAATTCCTATTTATTCAATCTCATCAAATTCGATTATTTGACACTACAAATTCATAGGGTTTTCATTATATATGAAATTTCGAAGCTTTCTGATAGTTTTAATTTAAATAACAAGCTCTATTAATCCGAAATCCCCAATTCGTTTAAACACAAGAACCCTAGAATTTGAAATCGTGTAATTCGTTGTAGTTTTCTAAAATTGATACATGGGTTACAATCACAAATGAATTACGAACTTGCCTGTGTTGTTTAATTTGATTTTAAAACCCTTTCTCATCAAGACCCCTAAATCGTTTTGAGTTAGGAACCCTAGAACTCGAAATCGTTTAATTCGAAAATTGTGATATTAAATTGACATGTGCTTTTCCTTAAACGCATTAGTCTGAATCTGTTTATACACTTTAATTTGATTTTGGAACTCATTTTGATAGAAAACCCCAAATCGTAAAGAATGATGAACCCTAGAATTAGGATTCATGCAATTCGATGTTTGTATATGAAGTTAGCATAGGGGTTTGCTTAATCGGAGTACTTAGGTTGTGTAGAAATAAATTTGCACCTGATTTTATGTAGAATTGATGTAGTTCGCCTAATAGGTTGATGTTTGGCCGACTCACAATCTTCTATCTCGACTTTCTTGGATGGAATTGTTGTAAGCACAAGACCCTAAAAGTGCCGATTAGTGTTTAGAAAACTTCAATTGTGAAGAGTTTGATCGATTATTATGAGATTGATGGTTAATGGCTACGGTTTTGACTCTTGGAATCATTTCTTGATTAATTCGAGGAGTTAATGGTTCTATAACGTATGTTATGTCACACCCCCAATTTTCAACTAACGGAATCATACCGTTTGGGAACGTGACAAACCAGGATCTCAGATCATTAGACATAACGAAGACCTCTATATGAATTTCAAATCATACTTTAGTCTTAAAAACATAACATCAGAGTTTTCAAAAATTGCGGAAGCGTTTAAAAACCAATAACAGTTGTAATATGTAAATTACAAAACAAAATCCTCAAATGTTCAAATTCAAATATCCAAAATGTTTAAAATGCATGCGACTCTATCTCCTAGTCCATGCCAGCTTTAATGCGCGCCTTAGCGTCCTGAGAAAACATGTAAATCAAGTCAACACAAAGGTTGGTGCATAACACAGGTTTTAAGCATTCACAATGTTCAAAACAGCAGTTGAATATCAAGTTTGTAGATAACATAATCACACATGCACAGTCATGATAGCTAGTCATATAAACTATTTACATAAGTGATCGACACCGAAGCTGACGAATTACCATGCTATAGCATGTTTTTGCCTTGCCACTATTGTCTAGCACAACAATAGTAAAATTGTGTTTGGTCAGTCAAACACCTGCGTAGATCCCATCTACCAGGTGAGGTTTGTCAAACCTAATAGATCTATTTCCAACTACCACGCTTTGCGCTACGGCAAACTAAACGGTTCGAGGTGTGTAAGGACTTTCAATTGCTATGTTGTCACATAATGTAAACAGCTAACTCATGTAAGTGATATGTATCTAAAAAGAGTTTGTTGCACATGTTTTCTCCCCCAAAACATTTTAAAATAAGAAAGGGCCGTGTACGCACCTTTGATTGCAGCAGAATGATCACACACTTGTGAACTTGCGTAGAAATCCTCTACGAAGAATCTGTGGTTTAACAATAACTTAGAGTTATTCGGAATGTCGTTTTGTGTTTGAAATCACATACGTGTCAACACACGTATGTTAGAGTGTTAAAAACGTGCATATGTATGTACGTGTGCCTTTGGACCGGTTAACCGATTTGTGCATCTCTAGTTGTAGGTCTCCTCCTGAACAGGTGGGTCAGATCATCATGCTCTGTTCTTTTGACGAAATGATGATAAATTTGATATGGTGAAAATTTTAGTTTTACTAACGCCATCTAGATCATCATGGTGTAAGTCTCTACAAACTCTCCTTCGATCACACAAAAAAAGTTGCTAGTAGAATTAGGATATGCACCCCAAATTTTCAAATTTTAATTTTACTGAAACACTGTTACTGACAAAAAAACACTTAATTATACGAACGTAAATCATAAGTATCCATTAAAAAATAGACACACTATCCCCACCAATCTAATCTCTACCCTAATTTGACATGTTCTCGTGATGGTGCCCCAATAACAAGAGGGTGAGAATCTATTTTAAAGGTCTAAGGTTCACACCTTAATACTTTAACAAGTCTTTTGCATAAGTGTAACACCCCTACTAATAACAGAATCATCAGGGTGCCACGAAGTATATATTGTTTAAAAGCACATGGTATTAAAATGTAACTAATTCTAACATTACCTTAAATAAAAATTCAAACATAGCATTCAAACCATTATTGTCACACCTCGAGCCGGCGGGCTGGATCGACTTTCCCGTCGGGCGAAAGGTTCTCGGGGCGCGATATCGTGTGATAATCATAGTTATCAAATCGTTTACATAGCACATGATACATAATGAGAAATGCTAAGATGGCATTGATATAGAATTACAAAGTTAAATCACACAATACATGTTCAAAATTTAACTAAGTAAATCTACCCAAAAAGAAACATTTAGTTTCTATCTTGTATTTGCACAAAATTTACAAAAGATGATTCAAAGTTATGTCATTCAGAGATATGCACAACACAAAAGTAAGCTAGATCTTCTGTAAAGTCTACTAACTTATGCCCTGATGTCTGGTGACTAAACATGTTCGTCACATGAGAAAACATGCATTTAAACAAAGTCAACACTAGGTTGGTGAGTTCATAAGTTTAGTTATTTAAAAGCTTCTAGAGTTATTTACACACATCTTGTATTACACAAGTCTCAGTTATTTTCACTTGACATTATCTCATTCCCATGTCCTCTCTATAGATACACCTACAGGTAGGATATCATCCAGTTAAGCATGCTTATATATAGGGCATACGTATCACGAATGAAGCCGCCAGCCCACCACACACGTATCTTTTCATAACTTTAAATAAAATAGTTTTATTTTATTCTTTTTAAGGTTGAAATTCCTAATAAATTTCTCAAATTTCTTTTTCTTATTTTATTGTTTCAAAAACGTTTATTTTTAATGTTTCGTCAGATCGTATCACCTTCGTGCGTATTCGTTCGAATTGTCACCCGAACGAACACTACGATGGCTTTACTTTCTGATTATGTTTTCTACCTTTCAGATATCATTGAGAACGTTAAACCCACAGATTTGTTTGTGTGAATCGTCACCCACGCAAACACACTATCAGTTTAGCATTCGTAAATGATACTGAAACATTGTTTTAAATTGGACCTTCTCACTAAGGGACTCAACTAAACTTACCTATTTGCACTTAGATATACTGTTTTCTCTTTGTTTTTCACACTGAATTATCGGGTATCTGATTTCTGTTAATTATGGAAATCAGATCGCAACCGATATGTTTTTGCCATTTGTTCTCAGACTTGTTATTTCTCATGATTTGTTGTATTTCTGTATATCGATTTTCATCGAAATACATAAAACTGTCATATGTTTTATAGTCATGTTGTCACATAAATTGTTTTACCCATAGTTATTCAAGCACAGTTATTTACACATAGTTATTTACTCATAGTCATTGTGAAGGTACACGTACCGTACAGATTACCAGGCAATCGGGTACTAGTTGCCACAGTCTACCCTTGTTAAAGAAATTTCGTCCCGAAATTTAAGCATCATTGTCGGGTACTACTTCTTCTTCAAACAGGTGGGGATATTTTGCCTTCATGAGATCCTCATGCTCCCAGGTAAATTTTGGTTCGCGCTTAAAGTTCCACCGAACTTTTATGACAGGGATACAGCTTTGTTTCAGTCTCTTGACTTCACGATCCATAATCTCTACAGGTTCTTCAATGAAATGTAGTTGTTCATCCACTTGTATTTCTTCCAAAGGAATGACTAACGATTCATCAGCGAGACATCTCTTGAGATTTGATACATGAAACACATCGTGTACCCCGCTGAGTTCATCAGGAAGTCTGAGTCTGTATGCCACAGGACCAATTCGTTGAGTTATCTCAAACGGTCCGACATACCTTGATGCTAACTTGCCCTTAGCCCCAAAACGAACCACGCCTTTCCACCGGGACACTTTCAACATGACTCGGTCACCCACCTAGAATTCCAAAGTCTTTCGTCGTTTGTCTGCGTAACTCTTTTGGCGGCTACATGTTGCTTATAGTCTTTGTTGAATCTGAGCAATCTTGTCAGTACTTTCCTGAATAAGTTCAGGCCTAGTGATTCTGTTATCTCCCACTTCGGTCCAACAGATTTGAGACCGACATTTTCTACCATATAATGCTTTGAACGGAGCACATCTGATACTGTTGTGGTAGCTATTGTTGTAGGAGAACTCAATGAGTGGTAAATGATTGTCCCGGATTCCACCGAAGTCCATGACACAAATCCTCAACATATCCTCTAGGGTTTGGATAGTTCGCTCGTTTTGGCCATCCGTTTGTGGGTGGTAAGCGGTGCTCAAGTTTACACTTGTCCGTAAGGATTGTTGCAATGATTGCCAGAATCGCGATGTAAATCGATTGTCTCGGTCAGAAATAATAGATAATGGCACACCGTGCCGCACTACTATTTCGTTGACATAGAGTTTTGCTAGTTTTTCCATTTTATAGTTCTCTCTGATCGGCATGAAATGAGCGGACTTGGTCAATCGATCAATGATGACCCATATAGAATCGTGTCCGTTGGAAGTACGGGGTAGTTTGGTAATAAAATCCATAGCTATTTTTTCCCACTTCCATTGTGGTATTTCTCGTTGTTTCAGCAAACCTGAAGGTTTCTGGTGTTCGACTTTGATCTTGGCACAAGTGAGGCACTTACCAACATAAGTAGCCACATCCTTCTTCATACCTGGCCACCACTAAAATGACCTAAGATCTTGGCACATCTTATCGACACCAGGATGAACGGAATAACGTGTTTTGTGTGCCTCGTCAAGAATGAGTTTCTGTAGTTCATCTACTGCCGGGATCTAGACACGATCCTGATAAAAGATAACTTCGTCTTGTTTTGTTTCAAATTGTTTTTCTGCTCCACAATCGAGCTCGTTCCTCAAGTTGTTCCTTACCACTGCTTCTTGTTGTGCTTGTAGTATTTGATCTCTTAGACTTGTTTGCACAGTCATTCCCATAGCTCTTACTCATAAGGGTTTGACTCTTCCCTTCCGGCTCAAAGCGTCAGCTACAACATTAGCTTTGCCCGGATGATATTTGATCACACAATTGTAATCGCTCAGGAGCTCAACCCAACGTCTTTGTCGCATGTTAAGCTCCTTCTGATCAAATATATGTTGTAGGCTCTTGTGATCTGTGAAGATCGTGCATTTGGTACCATAAAGGTAATGCCTCCAAATCTTTAATACAAAGACAACTGCTCCCAATTCTAGGTCATGCGTCGTGTAATTTTTCTCATGTACTTTCAGCTGTTGTGACGCATAGGCAATGACTTTGTCTCGTTGCATTAAAACACAACCGAGTCCCTAATGGGAAGCATCACAATAAACCACAAAATCATCGTTGCCTTCTGGTAGGGTTAAGATTGGAGCATTGCACAATCTTTGTTTCAGTGTTTGAAATGCCTCTTCTTGTTTCTATGTCCACCCGAATGAGTCACTTTTCTAGGTTAGCTTTCTGAGTGGGAAAGCTATCTTAGAGAAATTTGAAATGAATCTCCTATAATAACTAGCCAGACCCAGAAATGATCTGATCTCAGTAGGTGTTGTGGGCACGTCCCAATTCTTAATTTCCTTGATCTTGGCACGATCCACATGAATACCATTACTGTTAATCACGTGACCCAAGAACTGAACTTCTCTGAGCCAAAATTCACACTTGGAGGATTTGGCATAGAGTTGTTCATTCTTTAGAAGTTCCAAGATTTTTTTGAGGTGTTGTTCATGTTCTTTCTTACTCTTTGAATAGATCAGTATATCATCAATAAAGACGATAACAAACTGATCTAAATACGGTTTACACACTCGATTCATGAGATCCATGAACACAACCGGTGCGTTCATCAACCCAAACGGAATCACCATAAAGTCATAATGTCCATATCGGATACGAAAAGCCGTCTTGGGTATGCCCTCTTCTTGAATTTGGAGCTGGTGATAGCCTGATCTCAGTCTATCTTTGAAAAATACTGAGCTCCCTGCAATTGATCAAACAAATCATCAATCCTCAGTAACGGGTACCGATTCTTGATAGTGAGCTTGTTAAGCTCTATGTAATCAATGCACATTATGAAGGATCCATCCTTTTTCTTGACAAACAAAACCGGAGCTCCCAGAGTGGCCAGTGCAAGGGTAGCAGTATCTAACTCATGGTTAGGTGGTGGTTGATAAGGTGGAGTATGTGGAGGAGGAGGAGGTGGGGGTGGAGGTGAAGGTGGAGGTGGTGATGATGGTGGTGAGTGTGGGGGTGATTGATGTGGCGATGACGTAGTAGGTGGATGTCTTCTTGGTGACATTTTGATCACAACTGAAAGAAAATCGGTTAGTGCAATGATCGAATGCAGAAGACATATGCAAATAAAATACTAAGTTTTATGTTCTCTACATGCAGGGTCCCTAGGTTATAGTCTAGGCCAAACCGTTTAAGTGATATGCTCTATATTTGTCTATAACCATGGCTCTAATACCAATCTGTCACACCCCCGAGCCGGCGGGCTGGATCGACTTTCCCGTCAGGCGGAAGGTTCTTGGGGCGTGATATCGTGTGATAATCATAGTGATCAAATCGTTTACATAGCACATGATACATAATGAGAAATGTTAACATGACATTGATATAGAATTACAAAGTTAAATTACACAATACATGTTCGTAATTTAACCAAGTAAATCTATCCAAAATGAATCATTTAGTTTCTATCTTGTATCTGCACAAGATTTACAAAACATGATTCAAAGTTATGTCATTCAGAGATATGCACAACACAAAAGTAAGCTAGGTATTCTCTAATGTCCACTATCTTATGCCCTGATGTCTGGTGACTAAACATGTTCGTCACCTGAGAAAACATGCATTTAAACAAAGTCAACACTAGGTTGGTGAGTTCATAAGTTTAGTTATTTAAAACCTTCTAGAGTTATTTACACACATCTTGTATTACACAAGTCTCAGTTATTTTCACTTGGCATTATCTCATTCCCATGTCCTCTCTATAGATACACCTACAGATAGGATATCGTCCACTTAAGCATGCTTATATATAGGGCATACGTATCACGAATGAAGCCGCCAACCCACCACACACTTAACCGAACTCAATACCACCTGTATTGTAGCTATAGATACCCATTTCATCACACGTAGACTTTTTCACAATCAGAGTTTACCATATGATAACCCATTGCATTACCATGATATTAACATGACACAATAAGTTTCTAAATAGTACAATTCTCCACAACTATAAATGGTAGAATACCACAGATAGTATTGGTGGTATGTATATATGTTGTAAAGAGTAATAATATCCACAGTTATTAATGGTGGATTACCACAGTTATAAATGGTGGTATTATCACAGTTATTAATGGTGGTATGTACTTTTATTTTGTAAAGAGTAATAATATCCACAGTTATTAATGGTGGATTACCACAGTTATAAATGGTGGTATTACCATAGTTTTTAATGGTGGTATACTCTTTGACTTACTATTACTCACATCTAAATAGGAAGTGAGAGTAAGTCTGAAACGTAGTTCTATCCCAATTGTTCTATAGAATTGAATTGATTACATTGTAGTCACCACAAAGGCAAACCACAATGTCCTCAATTCATTTCTATTCTGTAGTTTTCCCGAGACCTCACAACTATCTGCCAGCAGCCTGTGGCTCGAGAGAGATCAGTCTCTCAGTCTACCGGTCCATAGGATAGAAGTGGAGAGATAATTAGCAGACACTATCATACTCTTATCACCCGTGTCAAAAAAGATAGAGTTGGAATAGGCTGACTAAAAATCAAAAGAGTTCTTATAGTCCTCATCCCATGATCATCAACTCAAAACCTCATGTTCATCATTACATAGAAATCGCATAGATTTAACACACATGTTCTCATAGGAATAATAGATCTAATATTTTAGAATTAACTGAAATATTCCCACTGGAATAACAATTATAATTTCCTTTTAATTAATAAAATAATTCAATTGGAATAACATGTATTCCTCATAAGGATTACAGTTGTAATCACAGAGGAATAATAGTCTTGCCTCTTAGAAATCACAGATATTGTCTCAAAGAAATAACATTTATGAACTCATAGAAATCATAGATATGATCTAACAGGAATATCAGTTACAATCTCATAGTAATCATCATCATCAAAATAAAGCATATAGTTGTGATAACGTAGTAAAACCTTATTATCATAAAGTGTACTAAATCACTTAAGAAAAGGTTTTATCATGTTCTCAGCCCTCAGTTAAATCAAAAAATTAGTGAAAAGGAGCATATAAACTCACCTTGTTACTGTAATGGTTGACTAAGAGTAAAAAAATGCACGCGCTCACTGTTGTTGTAATGATCTTGTATTCACACTCATGTGTTTGATTAAATGTTATATGAGTTACGATCCCTTATTTGATTCTTTTTCAAATCTGAGTTGTTAAATGTGTTCGTGTAGTGAAAATGACTCATTCTTGTGATATTCATAAGAATGACTCATGTTAATGGCCATTCATATGAATGAGTTCATGCTAATGGGTGTTCACACGAATGACTCATGCTAATGGGTGTTCACACGAATGAGTAGCTCACACGAATGAGTGGCTCATTCTTATGAGCCATTCGCCTGAAATGGGTTTCAGCCATGGCATGTGAAGATTTTTATTTTTAGTCGAATATATAGTCGTTTAGAGTGGGATAGGTGAGCAAACTCATTTAGAAGGTGTATGGGTCGAAAAAGGATGTTTGAAACCGGTTAAACTTTGGTTTTTGTCGGGTTTGTAGAAAACCCTAAAAACTGAAACTTAAAACCGTAGATCTACCTCGTTTGACGTCGTTTGAGCTCGTTTTCTTTGTGGGTTTACGATCTACTCGAGTGGAGAAGTGTTTTGGAACAAGAATAAAAAAATGGTGAAGATTTGAGTGAAAAATCTTAGAGAGAAGGAGTAGTGAAAGAAAGTCCCGGATTTGTAATTTTTAGAGAGAGTGAGTTTGTAAAAGTGAGGGGGAAGAAGGAGTTCACCCCTTTTATACTCCGGGTCGTTTCGGGTTCGTTCGGTTGTCTGGTTTCACGTTCACGTCGTGTTCCCGTAACGTAACGCGTATTTTTTCATAACTTTAAATAATATAGTTTTATTTTATTTTTTTTAAGGTTGAAATTCCTAATAAATTTCTCAAATTTCTTTTTCTTATTTTATTGTTTCGAAAACATTTATTTTTAACGTTTCGTCAGATCGTATCTGCTTCGCGCGTATTCGTTCGAATCGTCACCCGAACGAACACGACGATGGCTTTACTTTCTGATTTTGTTTTCTACCTTTCAAATATCATTCGAGAACATTAAACCCACAGATTTGTTTGTCTGAATCGTCATCAACCCAAACACACTGTCAGTTTAGCATTCGTAAATGATACTGAAACATTGTTTTGAATTGGACTTTCTCACTAACGGACTCAACTAAACTTACCTATTTGCACTTAGTTATACTGTTTTCTCCTTGTTTTTCACTCTGAATTATTGGCCATCTGATTTCTGTTATTTATGGAAATCAGATCGCAACCGATATGTTTTTCTCATTTGTTCTCACACTTGCTATTTCTCATGATTTCTTGTATTTCTGTATTTCAATTTTCATTGAAATACATACAACTGTCATATGTTTTATAGTCATGTTGTCATACAACTGTTTTACCCATAGTTATTCACGCACAGTTGATTACACATAGTTATTTACTCATAGTCATTGTGAAAGTACATGTACCGTACGGCAATATCTACGATCGGGTACTAGTTGTCACAATTATTCAATTACATAATAAATGAACAACATGTCTTGAAACAAAATGTAAGCAAATTAAATAAATATCTATCTAGGTCAAAGCTCATATCATTTCTTAAGTTGCGTTTCCACCTTACACATGTTTAAAAAAAAGGTAAATTATATAAAATATATAATAATACTATATATTTAGTTAAAATTAATTAGTTTACAATCAAATCTCAAAACCTAAAGCTTTCATGACATAAACAAAACTCGTTGTTTAATAACATAACAATATGAATACTTATATATATATATATATATATGAACAAGCAGTGCATCCAAAAATTACAATACATATGAATATAATTTTTTTTCATGGATCGATGGATTTGTTGCTTGTATGCAATATTTAATTTCAACAACACCAACTTTTCACCATTTCATTTAAATGAAGTTACACACCATCACCTATACCTCTTTATTATTATATTGGTTCTAGTCATCCCTACATGTTTACACCCCATCACCATCAGACAATGCCTTGTCTACTCCTTATAACAGTAAACCACTACAAGTACTTTCCACCAAACCTTTGACCAAGAATACTATAACTTAATAATAAATAGAACAACTATGGATGGAACAAAAATAACATCACTCAAATTTGATCATTTCTTTTTCTTGTCACTCTCTTTTTTGGATGGAAATTTGCCCACCAATTTTACCACATTAGAATAACACAAAACAACCATCATAGCTCTAGGAAATTAACATATTCCAACGCAAAGCATCCCGTAGCCACTTGGTTCCTCTACCAGCCAAACAACCCATTTCCGATCACCATTCCACCTCTAGACAACCCTAAAGTAACGTCAACAACAACCGCTCAAGGCTAACATCTTATATCCTCCTCCTTGCTTGCCAAGGTGAAACCCATCTCAAACGTTTTAAAATTATACACACACAAATACAAATTTCTGATTTTAGGACAGAATTTGTCCCAACTTTAACGAGCTATAACTTTGTCTTAGAAACACAAAAATTAGCAAACTCAAACCGCATGATTGATTTCATGGAGTTACCTTTTCAGATACTGCTTATACGTTTTCTAACTCAACCAAATGTACCCGAAACAGCCTCTACAAAATCAGTATGCATATTTCGACCTTCTGACTTGAGTGGCTGTTTCGGCCTATTTCCGAGCATAATCTTAAGATATTTTCTAAAAAAATTTGTTCGGAACACGTTGCATTACTGATGAAACTTCTTAAAAATAATAAATGTTTTTTAAGACATTATAAAAAAATTTTCCTACTATAAAACACATATTTTTATGACAAATCTAACAACAAAAATACACCAAAACATCGTAACAAGAACACGGAACATATCAATAGTAACACGAACTTTGACAAGTTCACGAACTCAATGAAAATCCGCAATGTAGTAGGAACCTGGTAGGATTCCATACAAGACAACATTCATACTCGAGAATTGGAGATCCACTCTAACAGTGAGTTTCATGGCCCCTATTTTCTACAAGGTTTTACTAACTCACAGGGGAGAAATCATGCTTGTTCATCGTTTCATTGACGCAATGGTTTTAGTTTAACACATTATTACATGAGTTACTTTTATCGTTTTAAGTCCCCTATTCTATAACCGTTAATTGTGGTTAAACGTGAATTATTGGAATAGTACTATTCGGGGGTGACAACCCCACCCGTGGTTAGCATATCTAACTTTGATTGTAGGCCAGATCGGGTGCAGAATATTCATCTCAATACAATGTTTTGCGATAGAACATGGGATGGGCAATTCAATCATGCCTGTAGGACCTATTTGGAGCTCGGAAACAATTCGATTCCAAGGGAAATCTGCTTGACAACCTCTGGAATAGTGCGGAATCCTATTCCAGGGTTTTCCAATCGAAATCAACAGCAACCGTGGTGAATCGAGTGTGTAGAATCAACGTACGAGTGAGAATCGATCACCACGGGTTGAGAATCGAAGTTGGACGTGAAGAATCGCTCAAAACTTCAAGGGTTTGACACTAGAGTGCACTGGGAAGAATGAGGACTCAGAAAAGTTAGGTTAGAAATGATTTGAACTTATATTTATAGACTGTAGTCATTCGGCCGAATGAGTGGCCGAAGCAACTCATTCGTCGAATGACTATGTCGAATAGACAAGTCAGTCGAATGAGTCATTCGGCGAATGGCTCATTCGCTGAGTATAGTCATTCTCTATTCTCATTCGGCGAATGACTTCATTCGTTAGAGTCATTCGCCCGAATGAGTCATACTCATACTCAAATATTAATTAATCATTTCAAATAATCATATAATCAATATTTAACATTAAGAACAATGTATAAAGACAACTTCCATTAATATAACTTTAATCTTTACATGATGATTAGTACAAAGTTGAACTAGGGACATTAAGTGCATCAACAAACTCCCCCTTGGACCTAGTTCAGCTCTTGGAAGTGTCTTTCTTGAACTATTTCTCAGTAATAGCTTTCCAGTCAGCTCTAGCATGAACCTTTAAGCATATGCAGATTCGGATCACTCTCATGAACTGAAGTGCCTGTTCCATGTCCTGTACATCGAAGAAAATCTGATGACGATACAGTGCTATAACATCTTTGTGGGACAGGTTAGTCAACCACATTAGCTCAAAAA
>SZYD01000321.1:0-53176 GCA_009363875.1 Mikania micrantha
AATTGCATTAAATCAGGTAAGAATCCATCCCTACACAACCTAAACAACCGACTAAGAGTACTCCCTATCTCATTTCGGCTTTAAACATCGAAATATAGGATTTTAGATTCTAGGGTTCTTCGTATTAACGATTTGGGGGTTTCTTGTTTAAACGGTTTAATAATCGAATTCAATCACATGGTTAGTTTCAGAAGATGCCGATTAACAATACCCACATGTTAATTTCATAAAATCTAAATGAATTGTTCATACACAATTTCTAGGGCTTGTTAGCAAAGACGATTTGGGGATTTTAGAGCAAACGAATTAGGAAATCGAATTCCTATATGCAGACAGTTTCGAAATATGGTGTTAAACGAAATCCCCCTATGAATTTCAAATAATAGCAAGGAATTGATAGACTTAGATTTCTAGGGTTCTTTAGGTCGAACGAATTGGGGGTTTCGGCCCAAATGAATTAGATATGCAAAATTAAGTCGCTCAGATAGGATCGAAATGTTGTTTTTAATGAAAACCTTATGCCAATTGATTCAAACAAACACGAATTTATGGATTTCAAATTCTAGGGTTTATTAGTGAAAAACGAGTTGGGGTTTTTAAGAAATCGACAATTATAGTTCAATTAAAACATACTGATGAGTTCGTCTAGGTTTAGGGATGAAAATCCATATGATTTTGAGGACTATCAGGTTCGAATTTAATCCAATTTAATCGGGGATGGGGATGTTCGAATCCGATTTAGTTTGGAACTAAATTGAAGCGATTACCAGAATAATTAGGTGAATTAAAACCACTTACAGATGCGACTAGATCCAAGGAATAGAAGCCCTCACTTGGTATATGGGATCTACGCAAGTGTTTGACTAGCCAATTCACATTACTATTGTTTGTGATAGACAATAGTGGCAAGGCAAAACATGCGTTAGCATGCAACAGTCAGCTTCGGTGTCGACCACTTATGTAAATAGTATAAATGACTAGCTATCATGACTATGCATGTGTGATTATGTTATCTGCAAACATTGTATTCAAACTGTTGTTTCAAACTTTTGTGAATGCTTAAACCTGTGTAATGCACCAACCTTTGTGTTGACTTGATTTACATGTTTTCTCAGGACGCTAAAGTACACAAGCAAGCAAGCATGGACTAGGAGATCGAGTCGCATGCATATTTTATATTTCTGTTATTTGAAGTTGAACATTTGAAACTTTGTTTGTAATTTATAGTTTCAAACTGTCATGGTTGTTTTTGTTTTAAAAACGCTTCCGCAATATTAGTACTTTGATATTACAGTTTTAGACCAAAATATGTTTTTGAAAATCATATAGAGGTCTTCGTTATGTTTAATGATCTGAGATCCTGGTTTGTCACGTCCCAAACGGTATGATTTCGTTAGTTGAAAATTTGGGGTGTGACATACAAACTGTACCAAAACGCCCCATAGTGGCCAATACGAGGCGTATGTGGGGTGTGCAGACATGCTTTTGAGGTGTAAGTTTAACACCACCCTATTTTTATTATTTTATATGGACCGGTGTAAAAGGTATATGGACCACTGTTAAAAGTAATTACAGGTAATAATTAAATATTTTTTTAATTTTTTCTCGCTGCTATAAAAGAACCCATTTTTTTAATTCTTTTATTTGGACCGTTGAAGGTGATAATTAAATAATAACTTTTATATTTTTTAAACCATTGTAAAATGATTTTTTTGAATATTGATTAAATGGTAATGATGGTAATACTTAGATAATAAAATTAATTAAATAATAATAGTAGTTAAATAATATAACTAATTAAATAATGCTTTTTTTGTTTTGTTTTTGACCGGTTTTTTATTTACATTTTGATATTTGTGATGTCACCGGGGTAGGATAGTATAACTCAAACTTTACTTTTTTTAGTCAAAAAATATGATGGATGATACATATATTTCAAAAGTAGTAGTAGTAATAATAATAATAATAATAATATAATAATAATAATAATAATAATAATAATAATAATAATAATAATAATAATAATAATAGTGGTAGTAGCAGCAGCAACAACAACACTAACAAAATGATAATAATAGTTATATAATACGATTATTAATTAAAAAATATGGCAAACACATAACGGCGGTTGTTGCGATCGATATTTGGTATAAGTTTTGATGTTTGTAATGTTACATCGCTGTCATGATTGAATATCTATATCGGTTTGTTAAATCTTACGACTAAACACAACATTTATTATGGTATGACGAACATGTTTATGAGGCTACCCTTTCTAGTTTTATGACAGAGTGACAACCGTGAATTTAGGGGTGTTCATCGGGTCGGATAACGAGTTATTCGGGTTTTTCGGGTTGGGAAATTTTTTTGGTCTATCCGAAACCTGATCCGACCCGAAATTCGAATTATATTATCCGACCCGAAAAACCCGAATTCGTTCATCCGAATAACCCGAACAACCCTGTTTTTTTCGGATATCCGACCCGAAAAAACCACTTTTAGCATATCCGAAACCCAACCCGACCCGAAACTAAAATCATATTATCCGACCCGAAAAACCTGAAAAAGATTTTGGATACGGTTTTTTCGGGTTTCGGATACGATTCGGATTTCGAGTTTCGGATATTTTGAACACCCCTAACCGTGATATATCTGCATTTTTATTATATATAATTGTATCTGCGTTTTGATATATAAAATCGTGTTGGAATTCCTACTGTAACACATAGGGAAACCCACTAGTTTGATACAAATGTTAAATAATATTATTCATATCAAGGTTCCTTAATCACAACAGAAGCATGTTACCTAGTGCAAAAATATCACACACAACATTAACTTTCAATGAAAAAGAGACTTGAATTAAATCAAGCTCATTATCACTATCTTAGTATATCTTCCACACCTAAGAATGTTAGGGTTTACCAACCACATTTAATTAGTAGCAGTAGTAGTAATTATTGTTGTTATTATATATATTTAAATGATGAAACTATCAATCATATATGAAAACACAATGCATAAATTAACAAGGGGATGTGAATCACGATCATGTGTACCATGTGTATAAAATCCCCATTCATCCAACAAGATCTCCCCCTCTGTGGTCAAATAATATCTTTTTCTCTTATCAATATATGTGCTTGCATCTTAGGTTTATACATTGCACATGAGTTGTGTGGGTCATTGCTTATGGTTCTCTCTTTTATCTTTAATGTTAGTACGTAAAAACTATGAAAAATGAATTTTTACGACATCTATTCGCCTATATATACACAACATTTATGTAACTGCATATCATTTTACCACAACAAAATAATCAAAAACTCATCTAGTTTGATAGTAACTTATAGTCTAATTGTATCTAGTGTTGTTCCTAGCCTTTTCATAAAATTGATACCACACATAATCATTTTTTTAAAAAAAAGTTAACGATTGCATTGTTTTGTTTTGTATTGTATTGTTACAGTTTCATTTGTGTGTTGTTTGGTGGGACATGTCTAGTAAGGAGACAAAAGGACAAGTAGGAAACTGCAGCCCAGTTGTTAGATCCCGATCCTTGGTGATTTGGGGAGCTAAAGTCACATGTCATTATTATAACTTAATCATTAATTTTAATATTTTATATATATATTGAAAAAAATCTCAAATGTGAGTAGGACATGAGTGTTTGTGAGCTAGGAAATTAAAGGAACAACATAACTTTGACCAGCTTCTCCACAGTTGTTTGTGAGCTAGCTAGGGGTGTTCAAAATATCCGAAACTCGAAAAAATTCGAAATTCGAATCGTGTCAGAAATCCGAAAAAACCTTATCCGAAATATATTTCGGGTTTTTCGGGTCGGATAATATGATGTTAGATTCGGGTCGGGTTGGGCTTTGGATATGCACAAACTAGTTTTTCCGTGTAGGATATCTGAAAAACCCGAAAAAACAGGTTTATTCGGATGCATGAATTCGGGTTTTTTGGGTCGGATACTATATTTTGAATTTCGGTTCGGGTCGGGTTTCGGATAGACCAAAAAAATTCAAACCCGAAAAACTCGTTATCCGACCCGATGAACATCCGTAGAGCTAGCTAGGCACCTGGCTATGGAACACTTTGTCATTGTGATCGAGCCCTTCATATGCACCACATTGAAGTAAGAAAATTACAGAATTGAAACCTCTATAAGATGTTGCATTTCAACAATTGACATTAAGAATTGATGACATTAAGAATTATAGTTTCTAATTTAATTAGCTCATATATACTTGTGCATTGTTATTTGTGTATTTGTAATCTAGAGTATTAACGTATAAAATGTAAAATAAAACAAGATTTTAGACTATACAAGTGATATAAAAGCTCGTATTGTGTTTGATTTTATGTGCCTAACACTATTTTCGTGTCCATGTTATATTTTTTTAAAATTATAACAGATTTAACATACCAACTCGATCATGAAAACTGCAAATTTAACACCCCTAAAGTAACGATCCGGAGTGGATGTTTATAAGTAAGAGAAAGGGTAAAAATAGAGAACATGATGTGAAATTGTGGGAAGCATGCATGAGACGACTCCTACTTCCTAAGACTGTAATTCTTTAATAATAGTAACCCAAAAAAAACCATGTAGGCATATTGGCAAATGGTCGGGTTAGGTAACGGGTCATCATAGGTGCGAGTCAGGACGAGTGCATGTCAAAATGAATTTTAAGCAAACTCATTTTAGGTCTAAATAAGTTGCTTTTAAAAAACATCAATTTAGTTTAAGTTAATATGAATTGTAATGAAACAAATACTTTATTTGAATATATAATTTTTATTGATATTCTTTTTAGTTAGATTTCAATGGCAGATCTATATAGTGAGGTGTGGGTTCACCGAAACCTATGCATTTCGAAGCGTTAGTAGGAAAAAAATTCGAAAGACTTAAAAGGTAGAGTAAACTCATTAATATTTTAAGGGTGAATTTTTACTGTAATTTTCGAAATTACATCAAACAGTTTGCCAACTTGAATGTAGTAAGAAACAATTTGCCAGCTTGAATGGAAAAAACATCAAACAGTTTGCCAACTTGAATGGATTAAGTGATATTTGTTAAGAAATTCTTGATAATTAATGCTTAGATTTCTATAGGATCATGTTAATTAAACTTACTTTCCGAAATCAAAATCTTCTCAAATTTCGTCTAGGTTTCGAAGCGTTGCCTCGAATCCCACAAAGGGCGTTGCCCCTTGACCTCTGCCTGCTAAACCGATGTAACATCAGTGCCGGAAACGTCACCGGAACAGTGATCTCTACAGTACATGAATAGTAAATCAGGTACGTATTTCAGTTATCATTCGTATATCATTGTCAATTCATGTATCATAGCACAGTTCAGATCCAGTTCAGAAAATCAAAGCTCAGAATTATGGTTCATTAGTCAGATACTTATCTGACGATACAGAACCATCATGTGATTATGTGTTAGGATTCTATTATGTATAAACGTATGTGAGGCTTTACTGAACAAAACAATATGGATGTTGTTACGTGAATGCTAAACCGACGGATTATTCGTATAGGTGACGATCTGTACGAATAAATCTGGAAGTTTAACGTTCTGAATAATACCCAATAATTAGAAAACAATATTGAAAAGTATAGTTATCTTCGTGTTCGTACGGATGACGATCCGAACGAATACGCGCGATAACCGTACGATTCTATTTCGAACAGTAAATTAAATATTTTTGAAAATTTAAAATAAATAAAAGATATTTAGTTAATTTATTAGGAATCACAACCTAAAATAAAATTTTAATCTTTATTTTAAAACCGAGACGTTTCGTTACGAGAACGAAACGAAACCGACACATTTACGCGAAACAGAACGAAACCGATCGAGACCGAACACCCGGGTATATTGAAAGCCTTTAATGAGGCTTTTGAACCCTCATTTCCCTCATAACTCTCTCATCTTCAATCTCACCACCGTCACTTTCTCTCTCTAGTTTCTCTCTCTAGAAGAAATCACTATATCTCCTCCAATTCTCCATTAAATCGAGCCATTTTAGTGTCTAAACGACCCCCTTCACTTGTAGATCTCGAAAGTACAACGGATCTAAGGTTTTATCCAGCCAAATCGAGGTAAAGATCATGTTTTTGTTGCGTTTTAGGGTTTTAAAAACCCTATTTCGACCCCTTGTAGAAACCGACTAACCACCTCAAAAATCCTAGGAAATCACCATCACATACACTTAGGATGAGTTAGAAACTTGTGGTACATCATGGGATAGCCGTATGATAGAAGAACCATGGCTGTCATGGTGGTTGCTCGACCGGCCGAATGTCCTCGAACCCAGCTCGCCGAATCAGGATGAATCCTCATTCGTCGAATGAACTCCCCCACCGAACCAACTGCCCATTCGCCGAATGGTCCTAGCCAACCTACTCTCATTCGCCGAAAGACCTTAGTCGAACCACCCCTCATTCGCCGAATGGCCAATCACCGAAGCAGTCTTCTCATTCGATCAGCATTCATGCGGCCAACCCCATTCGCTGAATGGACCTGCCGAAGCAACCCTCCTTCGCCGCATGCACCCATTCGACTAGAGCCATTCGACCATGATATATTCGGCTGGCAGCCTTTAGTCGGCCGGTTGTCCCTCGGCCCATGACATTCAGTCGGCCCATCCTCCTATTCGACCTCAGAATGGTTCGGCCAAGCTAAAAATCGAGCTATGTTGTCATGCATGGGCTAAATGATAAGTTTTTATACATGGGAGTTAATCGAACGAGTGTATGTGTATACATGGGAATAGCATTCACGCATGGTACTTTAATGTGTGTGTGCATGGGATGACTTAGGGTTTCCATCCATGCAAAATCAAACTTGGGTGGGTTTAGATTTAACATAGAAGTTGTAAATCACAAGAATCACATGATCTTATTTTGAGATAAGAGACTAAGAATTTCTTAATTAATTATGGGATTTGATATAGAATTTACTATTGGGTTATCATAGGGTTATCATGCATGAACCCATTTATAAAGACCATAAAATTTGAGTTTTCAAGAATAATGGAATCTTAAATAGTGACATTATATAACGAGAGTTGTCAACTTCAAATTGGGATCAAACATGAGGAAAGAATATAAAGGCTAAAGCAATAACATGGGGTTTGAAGTGTTGATTTAATTATTAACACTTAGACCCTAGGAGAAATCTATAAAGTCATGTAACTAACTTAGATGGTTTATTCAAACTATCAAGATTTAGTTAATTTAAGTTTTGAAAAGAAAACATTTGAAAATCAAAGTCTAAAACGGGCCGAGATGGGCCTAATGGGCTTAACATAAGCCCATCACATGTTCAATGTTCTTTCATTTAAATTTATTTAATTTGAATAAAAGAAAATAAATTATAAACCTTATTAAATTAATTAAATGATTTCTAAATAAAAGTTTAACTTAAAATGAATTATCTTAAAAATGTGTTAAATAATGACTTGTGATGTAATTAAAATAAACCCTAATCATCTAGGGTTCAGTAGTTAATAATATTGGGACATGGGTCTATTACGGGTAATACGATTAGACTAGTTAGGTGAAATCATAGAAACACTTAGGTAACGTAAGACACTTAGTTGCACACCAAGACCAAACCCTAGCTACGACTATTATAAATACTTATCGTCTACGAATCTTCTTAAAATAACCCAGGTGCTAAAGAATACTTAGGCAACAATCAAGGAGCGCGCATATCTTTTGTGGTTCGTTTGCACAGCAACACAGGTGAGTTCATTGCCCCTTTTCTAACATTTTTTTTTGTTATAAAACGCGAGGCTGAGAAGCATGCGTAAACTGTTTTATTTAAACTGTTTATTTCAATGCTTTTATATATTATATATTTTACATATATATGTTTGTTGATACCCCTAGATTCCTGTCTAGGTAATTATTAAACAGATCAAATTATCAAGTTAATTAAATTACTCTTATGAGTAATACTTTAATTCTAACTCTAAACAAATCCTTAGTCCATCAAGTTCAAATTCAAGAATCTAAATTCAAAGTGAAATCAAATGAACTAGAATAAAAGATCATATTCAAAGGAAATCTAATTCAGTGTGGGATCTGAGAACAAGGAACCATAATCAAGAATCAATTATCATTGTGAATCATGGAAATTCTAAAGATCAAGATCAAGAGGCTCAAGGAATCAGAAATCATAAATGTGTGTGAATTATTGAAATAATGAAATCATTACAATCTAATGAAATCATTAATACTCAAGTTAAGGTGGATGTCAGTTGTATAGGGAATCAAGACCACGTGTAACACACATAAAGTCCCTTCAGGTATAGAAGACTCTTGTAGTCAGGCTATACGGGCAATAACATGAACTATCAAAGGAAATCAATATCAAAGTCAAATCAAGAGAATCAAGTGATCAAGAATCATAGGATATCCTTAAAGTCCCTTTCAGATGCAGAAGACCATTGGGTCAGGCTGTAATGGGCAAAACATTAAAATCCCGCTCAGTTCAGGTGTACTCCTTGTGAGTTATGCCTGACATGGGTCACGTGTGAGAGGTTACAACTTGGACAACCACCAACAACTAAGTCTAATTGATTGAGTCAAATAAGGCCCAATCATCATGTCTTAGTTGTATTTAAATGTTTTATTTAATTATTTAATTGAATATTTAACATTTTATTCCTATCATTGACTTTTGGGAAAATCATGTATCTATGATGAACTCAAGAGAATCAAAGGTAAATCAAATTTTGGAAAAACATAATCAAAATCAGAGGTGTGTAGGGTAAAAATGCTTAATTATCATTAACAACAGTGTCATACGTATTAGTATGTGGTGGGATGGCGTCTGGGCGAGTTTGTTGGCTCGACCCAGGGATATGCCCTATATATAAGTATACCGATATGGATATCACATGTGAAGTTAATGAGGTTAGGCTCTTTACCGAAGGAGGTTTTCAAATCATTTCCAAACACTAAACTATATGAACTCACCAACCATGTGTTGACTTTATTTTTGCATGACTTCTCAGGTGACGAACAGGTCAACTAAGAAGCTTATGCTTTTGGACTAGGACTTCAGATAGAAGACTTAGGTGCTGTTTGTTTTTTGGCAAAAGGTCTGCAGGACCTCTTATGTCTGCACGAGGCAGACACGGGCAGAGCTTTGAGAGATATAGATTGTTTGTTTTCCAGCAGACGTTTCACTAAAAAAGGTCTGCAGGACCTCTTCATCTCGCAGACCTGGACCAAGCTCTTTTGAGCTCTTCCATCCTCTTCTTCACTGTTCTTCAAGCCGTCTGCCACCACCGCCGCATGCCCCACCGCCGTTGCCCTCCACCGCCGCATGCCCCACCGCCGTTTTCGACCACAGCCGCGCCTCCCACCGCCATCGCCCACACCGCCGTTTCCCTCCACAGTCGCGATTTGGGAACGAACGAACGCGATTCGTCGATTTGGGAACGAACGGCGTTGGGATTCGTCGATCATCGGGAACGAACGCGATCGTCGTCGGCGTTGGTCGGCGTTGAGCACGTCATCGTCATCGTCGTCGGCGATTTGCACGTCGTCGGCGATTTGCACGTCGTCGTCGTGACGCCTCCTCCGGTCGTCAAGGGTTCGCCCCTCCGCTCGTGACGCGTCCTCCGGTCGTCCGGTCGTGGGGAAGAGGATGACGGTGGGGAAGAGGGGAAGAGGATGACGGTCGTGGGGACTGGGGAGAGGAAAAGAGGTTTTGAAAACCTTTTTAAAAAACAAACCCACTTCTTGCAGATGTTTGGTCCACCTATTCTTCTACAGATGTTTGCAGATGTGGTCCGCAGACTGCAGACATTTTACGTCTTAAAAAACAAACAGCACCTTAGTGTTTTTGGACCTGCATACTTTTGGAACATCATTATACAATTATTTTGTATATCTTGTGCAGATACAAGATATATATCATATGATGTTCATGATAGATTTACATTGTTAAATTGTGAATAATACCGATGTAATTTAACTTTGTAATTCTATTATATTTAGCATTTCTCATTTATATCATGTGCAATGTAAACAATCTGATCACTCCGATTATCATTCACGATATCGCGCCCCGGGAACCTTCCGCCCGTCGGGGAAATCCGATCCTACCCCGCCGGCTCGGGGTGTGACAAACGACTAGCGAGATCGCCACGTACCAAGGGCTCTGCCCCTTGGACCCCGCTCAGAAATTTTTAATAAGTGTGCACGTACCTCCGAACTCTTTAATGACGATATTTTTTTAATTAGCGCATGGTTATTACGTGATTAACATTACGAGACTTGAACCGTCAAACCGACCCAGAAATTTTTATCTTCAATTCTGCTAATTGAAACGTCTGAAAATAGTGAACTTACTGAAAAATATTCTTGGATCCACCACTAATTATATGATTGATCATTTTTACTCATTTGCACTAGATTGTATCTTGTACTGGATTATAGTTTTTTTTTTTCATAAGTTTTTTACTGAACTTTTATTTTTATATTTTTAAACAAAATTATATTTTTAGTAAATCTTCTTTCTAATGTACTATACAGTTATTGTTATCAAATTAAAATGTAGTTTAATAAAACACATATATGCACATAGCTTGTCAAGTTTGAATTAAAAAATACAAAATTGGTAGCCAAACTGCCAAAGCAATCAAAATCGATCTTCTTTTTGTTATTATGATATTATTTTTTTTAAAGTTTGTTTTTGTATTTTATACAATTTTGAATCATAGTTGTCTTAAATTCGAATTAATTAGACATTAATCATGTAAGGTTCATTGTTTTCAGCATCAACTCCAAAACACCGAAGAAAAAAACAAGTTATGATTAAAGATAATAATCTCATTTTTTTACAAAATTTGTATCAAGAACATTTAGTTTTTTTCTTAGTAGAAACTAAGAATGTCATCTTGCGCCCATTTGCAATTATTCCAAGAATATTCTCGAGTCAAATTGAGCAAACGACTAAAAGGAATCTACAACCCATATTTGTTTTTAAGAGCTTATTTATCTTACTTTTATCTCTAAACAATTCTAAATTAAATTATCATTTTTGTTTAGGTTTATAACATCTGTTTAGGTATAAACTTATAATCTCTTATATAAAGATTAAAGTTACCACTGTCATATCCCTTCCGCTAACACCAACAACATGCCCACCGAATCCACCATCACAACAAAACCTACATCGTATGAATTGTTGACATCAATGTCACTACTTGCCACCTACATCATCCCCACATCAAGACACCACCTACATCATATCACACCAAGACACTACATACATTGTCTCATCGTGAGACGCGATACCATCGCCTATATTTGTCACTAGCCTTATAAAAAAGCTAATAAAGCGTGAATCCATTTTTATAATTTTTTCTATGACACTTGTTATCAGCCCAAGCCCCTTTTGGTTAGAGCCCATTAGGACACAAACCAAATTAACACTTTTTAGAGTAATCCATATTAACCTGAACCTGTTTTGCTCAGAACCTATTTCGATGACGTATTACCTAACCAAACACACCTCTATGTTTTACAAGGTTTTTCCGTGTTTAGATGGTCGTTGGTGAATTCACAATTTTCTACCATCAAAAAATTGTCTAGCAAGTAAAAATTTGTTTTACAATGTCATGAACAGATGATAGATTAAGTGCAAAAAACTGTTGTATGTTAATATTTCTCTACGCAATTTTTTTCGTTCTCTGAACAAATAAAAACAGAGAAGAAAGCAGGGTCATATAATATCCCATCAATTCAAGGCATAACAGAAATCTTGTAAGACCTTGACAACCATATGGCATGAACAACAACCAACATCAAATCCAAGTCTGTTTATTTGATATTTTGTACAACTAAGAGACATACCAGACACTTAACAGCAGGTGATTGACTAATGCCGCCTGACCTTCTGCATAAAGAAAGGGATCTTTTTCAGCTTATACTATACAAAATAAGAAACACATTACTTTCATATAAAAGTATGAGGTGTGAGATACTACCTCTAGTCAAATGCATAAGGGTCATCCACATATGGGTTCAACGACCCTTCTGTGAACAGATCGCCTATGTTGGGATGGTTTTGTTGACTCCCTCCCTTGATTCGCTGTTCAGGCCATATATCATACACGCATTAGGAACTTCAAATACGAACAGAACAACAGCTATTTCAACACACGCAATGGGTGACTCATGTGTCTTGATTCTAATTACCGTGATAACATTCCTTGGGGTATTGGCTTTTGGTGTTTGCCTCTTGTTCTTTTTGGGATCCTTGCATAAGGTAAAAACAAACTGTCAATACAGATTCACAATAAGCACAAGACGTAACAACACTTTCTTCAGACACAAACGCCATAATACCTGAAACATGATTGTACTTTTTGTCTTTCGCCGCTTGATTGTTGTACCGTGGGAAGTTTCAACTTCACATTCACGGTGAGTTACCTGCCATTTCCATGAGAGTTTCCCAGAAAGTGATATCTGAGTTAGCCCTTGAGTTTCAATTTAGTAAACATGTGCATGTGTGTGCGCGTGTTTGCATGAGTAGTATACCCTTTTACTATGCTTGGGAATGTTGATAATATTTCCAGTACCCTTGTCTGCTTTCTTCAACAGGGTGGATACTGGTGATTGTGTTGCATTCATGTAAGGCAAATTCTACAATAAAGAGAGAGAAAACTGAGATCATAAAGACAAAACTCAAATCTTTTTTGAAAAATACGTAAGAAATACAGGCCTTTCTAGAGGTTGCTTCTTGGTCTTCTTGGGGCTGATCACTCATTACTTTCCACTGCAATTGCAGCAAAGCCTTCTGTCTCTCCTCCTGTGATTATGTACCATCTCTTTGTGAGAAAAAAGAAGTGAAAATTATAAATATGAGAGCTATACATACCCTGTCCTTTTGGATATTCAGCTCCTCTTCAAGATGCCTACACTCCTCTTCGTGTTGAGATCTCAATTCCCTCAACTCCGCTTCATGTTGATTCTTGAGTAGCTTTGTTTTCTAGATAAAATGTGAAGTTAGCAATTTATGCGTGCAATTATGCATTCATCATGAATCAGTTTTCACTTGAAACCATTTGACCCGAACAAAGCTAATACTCTGGTAAAACAGTCTGTTTTGAGCTGAACCCATTTTGATCATAACATATTTTGACCTATTACCCATATCCACCCGCCCGCTTTCTCACGCTTAGTCATCAGCCATGGATGAGGATCTAAGTACCTCTCTAAGTTCATTTTCAGCCTGAAGTTGCATCTTTTTGACCTCTACGACATGGATGGATTTTAGGTCTGCTTCCTTCTTTTCATTCTCCTGTCGAATACTATTAACCTGGCATATAAGCACAAACAAGATTTGATTACTATTAATCTGTTTTAAACACATTATACGAACAATAGTTATCATACATACCAAAGCAGTGTGTTCTCCCTTTATCTGCATCAATTGCTGCTTTGATTCCTCTTTGCATTCTAAAAGCTTTTGGTCACAATTCTTTCCCATCTCTGCAATTGCTTTTTCCGCCTGAGAAAGAAAATATTCAAATACAATTTGATGATTTAACAAAATCTAACAAATCAGTGAAAAAATTATACTAAATTTCTAACCTTTTCCTTCTCTAGATTTATGCATTCCTGTTTTTCCACTTCATACCTCCTTCGAATATCATTTATAGCCTACATAGTTCAGTGTCAGTTTGCCACATCATCACAAAGGTTTATACAGGCAAAAACCATGACAATACACCTTACTTGATCATTCTTTTGAGAAATTTCCTTCAGATGCTTTGACAATTCTAACTGTTTACTTCTTAACATCTCATCATATTGTTTCCTAGCTTCTGCCACATTACCTTCTGCTTCAAAAAACAGCTTCTGAGCCTATAGATAATTCATTTCATATTTCATTATAAATTTCAAGATCACGACCATATATGTCAAAAGAACGAAAAAGCAAAAACCTCTGCTTTTTGATCTTCCAGGAGTTTCTCTCTTTCGTTAAATTCCAAAACATCTTGTTCCTTCTCCTGCAGTAATTTATGAAGTTGATCAAGTTGTTTCTCTAGTGACTCTACATGCTGTTCATACTGCAGAATCTCCTTTTTCAGAGTAATGGTTTCCTCTTTCATTCTTTGTATCTCTGATTCAAGATAACTGATATTCTCTTTATTCTCAGTTTCAGACTCTGAATGCTTCAACTGAAGGTCTTGCTGCATGTTTAACAACAAAGACCGATTAAGTTAGAAGCATGCTGATAAATTCTCTAACAATCAGATGTGTGAAGTGTAAAGTTCGCACCATTTGTATCTCTGCTAATCTAGAAGCTTCAGAGAAAGAACATATTTTATCCTCCAAAGTGGTAATCAGGTTATCCAGTTCAGCTTTCTTTGAGAGATGCGTTTCCATTTCAGACTCTAATCTCTGAACCTTCTCTTCTGCCAGTTGACATTCTTCAGCATGCTGGCTCATTTTGAATTTTAGATCACTCTGAAGATTAATGATCTTATTCTCCAATTCATTATTGACCGACTTCAATGCATCATTGGCTGATACAGTAGCCAAAAATTGACCATGGAGACAATCAAAACGCTGTTGTGCCTTTTGTGTTGCAAGTTTCTTTTCCTCTTGTACTAACTCAAAGCAAGAAGAAAAGAGTGCATCGACCTTAAGAACCTTCTCCCAAAAGGCTAGACTCTGTCTATCCAAATCTGTAAGCTTAACTGTTACCATCTTCACAAAACTTTCTAGATTCTGGTTCTCCTGCATTGCTTTGTCTAAATGTTCAGCAAACTTGTTGTTACTGTCTATAAGATCAGTATTCTCTTTTTCCTTTTTTTCACATAATTCTTGCATGTCTTTTAGTTTAGCTCCCTTTGATGCTAGCTCGAATTGCAACTCACTCAATTTTGAGTTCAAATTCTCTACGATTGATTTATCAGAAGCTACCCTCTCTTCAAAGTTCTTGATTAAATTATCTGAAAAAATTAGGTAGGTAGTATCTTTACACTTTGATCAGTTAATGTAATTATTGTTTTCTTACAAAATATATTGCAATATCAAGCCATATGATTACATTACATCTTATTATTATTTCCCTTATTGTTACTACTATAATCTTCATTGAAATTTTATCTTGTCTTGAATCTTTTTTTTAATTTTTTAATTTTTTACAGTATTCCCCTAACATGGGAGTGGTCAGCATCAGTTCCTCATGATCTCATTTTGGCTGGTTGTCATGATGGATTGGTATACTAACAATTTTTATACTTGATTTTATATTTATTTCACCAACACATAGGATATAAACAAACTATGTTTAAAGTTATTGATACCTTTTTCATTGTTGAGATTAAGAACTTTGTTATGTTCATCTCTAAATTGTTTCTCTAAATTTTCCTTGCAAATGCTAAGTTCATTTAACTCTTTGTCACCTGCAATAAAGTGAGAGTCCACACATTTGAAGAAATAAACCGAATTCTAAAAATGCAGCCCCAGTTGAATTCACAATATTAATGGAGCTTATAACAAGGAAGATTGAACTTACGAGTCCTAACAGCTTCTTCTGATGATTCCAGTCTCAGAGAGAGAGCCTTCATCTGTCCATTCAGATTGTCTAAAGCTACTGAAGTTTCTAAAAGGTTTTTTTCAAAAAAGAGTTTGTCTTTCTCCGCTGCAGAAGCAGCACTATGATAATAACATCTATGTCTATGTCATAACTTATAAATAAAGGATCAACAATAAACTTCTTACCATTCTGAACCTGATCAGCTAAAGTTTGCAAGGTTTCAGTAAGTTGATCGCATATGGCCTTTGTGGAGGAGAACTTTGACTCTAATCCTCTCCAAAGTTTCTCATCTTCCCTATGCTTCACTTTAAGCTTTGCATTTTCATTATAAGCGTGCTGCAAGTTCTCTTCCAACACATGAATATGGTCTGATAATTTCGTAATCTTGGAATTCTGATTGCATATGATTTCAGATTAGATTTCACAATGATTAAACAAATATAACATGCATACACACATGCTCCAAGGGTTTCATAAAAGCCTTTGTTTACAAACAGCTTATGCATAGCAATGGTGAAACTTTTGTGCCCATAAAGGACGTTATTTGCGTTTTAGGCAGAAACAATCAGACGAGCCTTTAGAGACAAAGAAATGAGGGTAAAAATATCCAACTAGTTCTCGTATATTCTATTCGATTGATAAAGACGCAGTACTCTATCTAGTGATTTCTGTTCTAGGTTTCCCTTTTGGTTTAATAAAATGTTTTTTGTTGATCATTTTCTCACTAAACACGCATCCATGTACACATGAATACACATATTCATGCATGCACTATTACACTTTAGTAATCTACTACGGCCTTGAACATTCCTGAAATAGTCAATGTTCCTTCCATCCAATTGGACTCTAGTTACAGACCAAAGAGAGTGCTGTATGCTACAAACACACAGCAACTTTGATACAACTATTCAACTAGGAATGCTCTCGTTTACTTGTACAAGGTTTCACATAACATACAGTAAATTACTCAAAATAACTGTGATATTATAAGTAAACGATCTAAAAATACTCATTGATATGGCCAAATTTGTTATAAGAGACAGATATATACACACACGTATACATGCTACACACGCACATATATACGTACATACATATATGCATATAACATATATATGTGTGTGTGTGTGTTATATGGTGAGAGAGAGATGCTCATCATACCGCCAGATCAAGATCCGTTTTAGAAGAAGCTTGCTCTTTGACCAATTTCTCTATAAGAAACAAAACATGTTAAGTGCATGAACACAATTATCCTTAAAAACGTAAACAAAAAAAAAGTAGGTAATCTCATAGTTTACCTGCAGCGAGCTTCAAATTAGCGAAACTTCCTGATGAATTCGAATTGGAAGGTTGCCGTGAAGATATATTGATCGTTTTTGCAGCTGCCGGACTAGACGATCCTAACGAATATTTGAACCGATCGAGGCTCTTTATGCCGGATAATCCAGCTAGCTTGCTCATTTTTTGTATACAAATAGTACGATTTCACAGAAATGTTCAGGTATTCCGACGATCAATGGTTCCGGTGATCGAAGCTTAACGAATGAAATGTACAAATATCAGTAAACGAATCGCAAGAAACCCTAGAAATTGTGTTCGGAAAGAATAAGTCCAAATGATACAGGCGCGAAATAATTTATCCGGCTCCGGTATTTATACCGCAAAAAGAAGGCAGTTACAGGAGGGAGGCCTGACGGGTAAACCAGGGGCGTTCAAATTCGGATATCCGGAGATTCGGATATCCGAAAATTTCGGATAGTGGTTTTCACTATCCGAATCCGAATCCGAAATTTCTGATATCCGAAGTTCGGATATCCGAAGTTCGGATATCCGAAGTTCGGATATCCGAAATTTCGGATTCGGATCGGATATCCGAACTCTAAAAAAAGGGGAAAAAAATTAAAAAAATACATCCGGATATCCAAAAATCTGAAAAATATCCGAAATATCCGAATATCCGAAAAACTATCCGAAATATCCGAAAAAATATCCAAATATCCGAAAAAATATCCGAAAAATATCCGAAAACTATCCGAAAAAAATAACTATTTCGGATAGTTCGGATATCCGAACTATCCGAAATTTTTCAAAATTACTATCCGAATCCGGACTTCCGGATATCCGGACTTCCGGATATCCGCATTTTCGGATATTTCGGATACGGATTTTCGGATATTTCGATTTCGGATTCGGATACGGATTTTTTTGAACATAGTAAACCTTGCCACTCGTTACTGTTGAGTGTTGACCAATAGGCTTTGAAACTTGAAAGTCGAAACATGGTGTCATTAATATAAAATCTGGTCAACACGGTAAACAATATCAAAAGTCAAAAACTATTTGCTTGTTTAATAGTTACACATAAATATTAACTTTTGCTCATTCTAAACAAATTGTTATTTTTAAAGGTCAATAAACTAACATTTATTTGTTTGAACGGCAACAGTCGATTGATTAGTGTGTCTTAAAAGGGAAGCTCGTACCTCAATCACACTACATATATCTTACTACCGTAATAAAGCCCTCATAATCATGATTAAAACCCAAGACCTCAAGAAACTCAAGCTTTATCTCGTATTTTCTATACCATTGAACTATAAGGGCATTGGTAACTAACATTTATATATTAATATAAGTTAGTGCTATAAACACTCTTAGTTATCGTGTTGTTAGTTTAGCTTGCATATAAACATCAACTTCCATAAAGTTTTTTTGAAAGTATGTGTGTGTATATGATTAGACAACTTTTATCATAAAGTCAAAGTTTGTTAGTTACATTGTTTTGATATGTTACTATGATAGTCACATTGTTTTGATATAAGTTTAGGGATTTGACTTGATGTTAATGATATGTTTTTCAAATCCGAGGTCACTACTTGACTCGATTATAAACAAGAGACTAGCAAAAGATTACGAAAAGAAAATAGTTTACGTATGTCCTGAACCATCATGTGTTCACCATGATCCAACACAGCCTTCGGGTGAAGTAGAGGTGGCCAAACCGGGTTTTTTTTCTGTAACCGGAACCGGTTCCGGTTTTTGACCGGGTCCAACCGGTTTTTTGCCGGTTTCGGTTCGGGCTGGACTGGTTTAAGGGTGGAACCGGTTCCGGTTCCGATTTCTCTAAAAACCCAGAACCGCCACGTACCCACCAGTTCGGGTACGACCAGTTCCGCTTTGGTTCCTCGGTTCCAGGTATGTTGGCCACCTCTAGGGTAAAGTAGCATCTCATTAGCACGAGACTAAGACATGAGCAAGGTTGAGTTCGTAGACTTTGCCAGATGGGTCCAAACTTTCCCAAATCAAAACACACTTTTAGTATTTCTTATTGGCACTTTGTGATTTTTTAGGATTTATTAGGTTTTAGCATATATATTTTATATATTTGTACATATAGTTTTTAAGTAGATGTATAATGACCATTTCATATAACAAATAAACAAACATACTCAGCAAAATCTCACTTTTAATCGAGACCTGAGCTAAACATTGAAAAAACAAGACTACCATGCGTGGATTACCGTTGACAAATAGTGAAAAAACAAAACCATGATAAAAAAAAAAGTTACAATACGACATTACCACATTGACAATCCGTATAATTTACTTCTATTTATAAATATATTATATCCTTAAAAATAAAAGAAAACGCAAGCATCCATGATTCATGGTCTGAGTCTGTTCCAAGTTGGATTGAATTTTGACCAAAATAGCATTTGGCATGGTAAAGAGGGTGTCAAATTGATCCCAAAGTGAGTGGTTACCATGAACATCAGCAGTAAAAAGTAGATCTGTCGAAGACTAGTTTTAGATCATGACCTGAATTTGGGATCAACGTCCTTTCAAACAAAACAACCACTTTTTGTCATGAGGTCATCTACAGGCGACCGATCTTTATTGGCTAACACATCTAAAATCAAGAAAAACAGATAAATACTTTAGATATGCACACACAAGGAATTTGTGTTCTTCAACTTCTAAAAGAAGCCAGAATTAAACTTTTGAAGGCCATGTGGCTTGGGCCGACATTATTATTCCCACGATCACACCAAACAACCCCAATGCGCTACCAAAGATTTCAATTACAAGAATTTTCACAAAGAGTGAAGAGTTTTGTGCATCAGATAACGCGCAGCTACTTCCAATAATTCCCACACATAGCCTGTTAAAGAAAAGGTTAAACCAATAATAAACAGAAGGATAGTTAATGATTACAAAAAAGATCAGACCTACCCGCATACAAGATTTGCAAAACCAACTATAATTCCAGATGCAAATATGGCATATCCTGCTCTAAGAGACTCGGGTGCATAGATTTGTGAAGATGGAACACTTTCTAGTTTTGTTTGTAGAATAATGGCAACAATAACACCGTAGATAGCAACCGCTTCACAGAATATTACACTGTCATCACATGCATGTTCTGGTTAGGTTATAATCACAAAGGGGGTTCATTTAAATAAGTTATGGATGTAATAGAAGATTTGATGATTAAGGAAATGTGACAGAAATGCAAATTCAGAAGCTTATGGTTTGCAATTAGTCTATTATAAATTTGGAACTTTGTATATATGTTAACACAATAATATGCATGAAGCCAACCCAAATCAATTCAAGGAAAGGTGTGAGTTCAAGTCCAACAATACATGCAACACTTACCTGCTTGGGATATATATGCCAGAATTCCTATTTGTGATGTC
Source organism: Mikania micrantha (assembly GCA_009363875.1). NCBI lineage: Eukaryota > Viridiplantae > Streptophyta > Magnoliopsida > Asterales > Asteraceae > Mikania > Mikania micrantha. The sequence continues at coordinate 20,293 of SZYD01000321.1, forward strand.
CTGAAATTGAGATGTAAAGATGGCAGTTACACCCTTTTATATACAAATGGATCAAATTCGGTTATATTATATTTCTAATGGCTCAAATAGGTATTTGTATAACATATACAATGTAATTCTAGGAAATATTACTATAATGTATTAACATTAATCCTTGTCAACCCAAAATTTAGATAGTAATTAGTAAAACCTCTGTATACAATTTAACATATAAATAACCTCTATGTACAGCCTAAAAGGCTATATGTAGAAGCACAAAAATCTACCCTCATGTATGCCCATCGCGATCACCTCATGTACGCCTATCGTGATCACCTCATGCAGTCAGAAGAGCCCATCGCCTTGCCTGAGGAGGCCTTGAGCCAAGGCAAGCTCTTCCAAAACAAGCCTTCAAGTCTTCAGACCTAAACAACTAACAATTTTGATGTGCACACTGATGGAAGTGGATATACTGATGTCAGTTGTGCATACAATCCTATCATTCTTGGGCAAAATGTTGAAACTCATTTTATTCCATCATCTAAAACTTACACGAGCTTCATTAGCTTCATTCACATTATTGGGGATGAAAGAAATGATCAATGGTTAAACAGAAAAATCTCAACCTCTTGTTAAGGAGATTACTCTAGTTACAAATGAAAGCTTGGGAATTCAATTGTATTCAATCAAGAAGCTTAAAACTCCTTGGTTTAGGATTAGGCTGCTTGATCTTATTGTATCCTCCAAAATGAGGACATCAACCACCAAATTCATTAATCTCTACGCCATCAGAGTTCAAATAAGGGAAACAAGTCTAAATTGATCAAAATCCAAAATCACAGTAACGAATTAACGATAGTAACATATGACTTTAACTTATCACGTACCTTATAAGATTCTTCGATGTAATCCGAGGAGCTTTGATAGCCGCACCGATCAAACTACTTCCTGTAATATAAATCCCCCTGGTACCCCAAAATCAGAGAATCAGAAAACAATGTGATTCTCTGTCTATACATTCAACGGAATTTAAGTAGTACAGTTGAATGGGATTACCAAGCTGCGCCTAAAACCGATATGCCGATAGCCACCGCGATACCGATGGCGGAGAAGGTGTACGGAGAGATCTTTAACAACGCTCTTGCCCATGATCCTGACGCTCCGGCAACAATGGCGCCTGACATCGATCTGCAGGTTTATTGCTCGCAAGTGAGAGATCAGCTATGAAGATTTACGAGATGTTGAGGGAGAAAGAGACGATCACATTGATGAAACAAACCACCACTGTGGTTGATGCCCTTTGTTTTTGTTGATAAAGATTTAAATTTCAATTTTTTCTCCTCTAAATTCTACAAAACTAGTAAACAGGACCCGCCGCGCGTTGCGGCGGGGTCTGATACTGACTTAAAAAAAATCAACAGAACATGAGGTTAAAATCGTGTACAATAAAATGCACGAAAATACCCTATACAACATCTATAACGTAAGCTTTGAAACTAAGAGTTGAAGATTAATAACTTATTTAATAGTAAAAAATGTGATTACAGAAGACTTAAAAAAAGGTCATGCGTAAATGTAGAATTTATAAATGATACAAATATTATAAAATTATTATATGTAAATCGTATATACATGTAGTATATATAATACTCATGGTTTATAAAATTATTAAATCTAAATCGTTTGTGAACTAATTACGATCAAAATGATGTAAACGATACAAAAATTCGATAATGTACGGATGCGTTATAGGCATGTAAACAACGCGCAAAATTTCTGTGAACGTTTGGGTTAGAAATTTATATAAACGTTCATGAGGCCATTGCGATTAAATTAATATAATTATGACATTTATCAGATAACCTAATGACGCGTTAAAATCATGTTATTTGAAGCGTTTCCATTTTTAAACGATTTTTTGAAGCGTTTTAAACGAATTTTTGAAGTGTTTCCATTTTTAAACGATTTTTTGAAGCGATTTTTAAACGATTTTTTGAAGCGTTTTAAACGATTTTTTGAAGCGTTTAACGATTTTTTGAAGCGTATTGAACGATTTTTTGAAGCGTTTTGAACGATTTTTTGAAGCGTTTAACGATTTTTTGAAGCGTTTTAAACGATTTTTTGAAGCGTTTAACGATTTTTTGAAGCGTTTTAAACGATCTTTGAAGCGTTTTCGATATTTTTGAAGCGTTTTCTTGGATAGTTTTGATAGATACATGTAATGTATGTATATATGAGTGAATAGTGTTTATGTGAGGAAACGAAAGCGTTTTAAATGATTTTTTGAAGCGTTTTCAAACGATTTTTTGAAGCGTTTAACGATTTTTTGAAGCGTTTTAAACGATTTTTTAAAGCGTTTTCGATATTTTTGAAGCGTTTTCTTGGATAGTTTGGATAGATACATGTAATGTATGTATATATGAGTGAATAGTGTTTATGTGAAGAAACGAATCTTTGCAAATTAATATATATAATAATATCAAAAAGGAGGCACCTAGTTACTTACTATTTTGAGAACCAATGAGGCATTGCCTCAATGATACCCCAAGATTTTTTTAAATGGGAGGTCTTGGGTTCAAATCCTTTCTGCAGCGAAATTAGGGTCTGAGGGGCATCAAGGAGTTTTTCCAGTGGGGTTTCCTCCTGGGGTGGTTGTGGTAGCTCATGGGAGGTCCAGGTAATTAGACCTTGGTGACATGGCCTGGAAACAGTGGGTTCACACGATTGAGACCTTCGCCGTTCAAAAAAAAACTTACTATTTGATATAGTTACCTAGGGTTGGATCACTTTGTGATTTGTTAGTCGTCTTATCTTATGTGTTTTGGTAACAAGGTGTTCTTATTGCTTAAACCCGTAATCTTACTGGTTGTGCGAGTTCTGTAAAATACCACAAACTGATAAATCAAATTATAACTATGCTTTTTATTCTTTTAGGAGACGCTATTTCTAATCATAACAAAAAGCTTTTATGTTTGTATATAATTTAATTTAATCAAAGATTTTAGTTATTTCAGTAAAGTATATAAAAATAGCTTGTTTGTAAAAAAAAAGTTTAATTGTATGATGAAATATGGAAAAAAAAACGCACATGTTTAAACTTTAAAGAACATAAATTAACCAAAACTAGGTTTATACCCGCCGCGCGTTGCGGCGGGTCATCACAGTACACTCTTGACAACGGGTATTATATGTCATTTGCAGAAACATAAGTTACATAGCAAAATCAAATCTATTATCACGAACTCTATACAAATTTCTTATAAAAACATAAAATCATACAAAATCCATACAAATATGTTACGAAAATAATTAAAAAAAACTGGCAATATCCTTCTCATCTGCAACCAATTGGTTGAATTAAAAAAACCCCAAATCCCTAAGCACACATCGATTTTCTATGAAAACAAACAAATAACAAATACTTTTTTGGAACACCACCAAAACCGTAGAAATGACCACATTTTCTCACTGATCATAGAGAGAAAACCCCTAAACCCTATTTGGGTCGTCGATTTCGAATCTTGAAAATAAATACGTGGTTCACATTAACCCACATTAAAGTTGATTTGTTTATTCAAAACCAATTTTTTTATTCATATTCAATGTGCACCACATTTTTATTTTCAAAATTCCAAATCAATGGTACAGATAAAGTCTAGGTGACCCATTTTACTACTCCCCTTATCTCTTTTAATAATATACCAGTGTATATAATATAATATGTGTGAGTGGGTGTATATATATAATACGTGGGAGTGTGTGTAAGAGAAAAAAAAAAAACAAAATCGTGGGGCCCACAATCACTATTCCCCCACCTCTAATTATATATATAATAATAAATAAATGAATCATTCACGTGTTAAAGATTTATTATATAATCTTTTAAAAATCTCGTTATCTCATTTCAGATTTTTAAAAATCAGCTATTCTTTTATAAAAAAAAATTTTGATTACAAAAACTAGAGATGATAAGTTTGAATTATAAAACAGGTTTCTTGTAAAAGCACAAGGACTTAAAATGACCCAACAAAAACTTAAGGGGGTAAAAATCAAATGAAAGAAACGAAAACATAAAATCATAGAATAGATTTTGAGCTCTCGAAGCTTCAAAACCAAGGCAAGAAATCCCCAATTAGCCATCGCAATCATCTTTTCTCCATACGATCAATTACGAACAAATATGGGTGCAGGTCGTGCAGTTTCAATCTCATTAGACGGCGTGCGAGACAAAAACCTAATGCAATTGAAGAAACTCAACTCCGTTCTGTTTCCCGTTCGATACAACGATAAGTATTACGCAGATGTTCTTGCTTCCGGCGAATTTACGAAGCTAGGTATTATTCTCTATCGAATCGACCCATTTCCGGATCATTATCTGATTTTTATGCTGTTGTTTTCAAGTTTCGTGTGGGTTCTTGTTTTTATAGGTTATAATGAGGGATCTTGAGGTTTTTGATGATTGAATTTTATTTTTTGCTGATTTTTTGAACAAATTGGTTTGTGGGTTGTGATTTAAATCGATAATGTCATATGGGTTTTGAAATAAAACTCTTGAATTTGTGATTGGTGTTAAGCCTAGTTCTTCCCAAAATGCATGATAATATGATATTTTGTAGATTGTAAGTTGTATATAATTCTAATTCTAATTGTTTGATCGTATGTGAAACATTTGTTTGTTTTCATGTTTTGTTTAGGTCTTGCTAGTTTTGTTAATGTAGGTTGTGGTTTAATACAATGCTGCTGTACTTAGCATACATGTTTTCTTCTTTGTTCTTACATATATATTGGCACTCTTCAATAGAGGATCTGAGACTTTGATAGTAGGTTTCGATCAATTATCTTAGTTTTTCTTGATGTTGGGGTGTGTTGTGGCCAATTGTTTCCTACATTTATAAAGAGAAAAATCATGAAAAAATTGATTTTACTAGTGTGGGTTATACCTATATAGCCATGTCAGAAACGAATAACACATTTAGCCATGACAAAATGCAACTGAGAGTCTTGTATCTGCTTTTTACTCGCGTATTCAACCTTTCTTTCCTAAAAAATAGACTTAAACTGATATGGTAAGCACGTGACACCATATCGCATATAGATTAGCATATGTATTGTTATTCACGATTTCACGTACGGAAGGAAATTGTTTAGGATTTAAGCATGTAAAGGTAGATACGTTACCAAAGATTCACTGATCTCATGGCTATATGCATGAAATTGTTCTAACATGACCATAGAGGTATAACACACTTAGAAAAATGGCTACCTTTATGGTTTTCTCATTTTTTCTTTGTTAAGTTTGCTTCTAGTCCTTCATGTTGTATGGTGGAGAAGATTTTTGAAGTTTGATATATTCTCAAGATAAAGTGGTCTATGCTGAAAATGAACAAATGGTCCTTGCCATGATGCCTGAGTTTATTTTAGTAATACATGGCTAAAAATCTAAAACATAAGAATCTTTACATTCACAAGAAGTTTGTTCCTACTGAAGTTTCAAGTTGAGAAAAGAACACTGTTGTTCATATCCAAGCATTTAGTAAGGCTAGAAAAATTATAATCAAACTACTGTTTTTAACTTACATTAAACTGTTTTGTGTATACATCATGAACATAATAATTTTATCTTGTATGGTGTGAGGGTGTGAGGGCGTGAGGCTATGTTTTAAAAGGTGAAATACTCTCTGAGGCCATAGGGTCTTGAGAGCCAAGACAAGACATGAATTCACATATGCAACAGACTCAAATTTGCAAAAAACATTTCTATTTTTTTACAAATCATATTTAATACATAAAACATATTCATACCACATTTATCAGCTAAAACACACAAAAAAGCTAAAGTGATATATTTAAAATGATACCAACATCTGATCATGAGTCCCATCAACAAATCAGTTTGTATTGAGATATCTAGTATACATTAAATTGTTTAGGCCATTTAATATATTTCACGATGCTTATATATTCTCTAAGCTTACTTCTTTTTTAATTATATGTTTTTTTCTACCTTCTCAGCATATTATAGTGATATATGTGTTGGCTCAATCGCATGTCGACTAGAGAAGAAAGAAGGCGGGGCTGTTCGTGTATACATAATGACATTAGGTGTTTTGGCACCTTATCGTGGCCTAGGAATTGGTAAGTAGCCTATATCTTTAGTTTGACCACAATAGTCAAAGGGTACCTTGGATACATGAAACATCCAAATACTACGGACTAAGAATCTATTTTGCATCATCAGTATATATATTTTTCATGACTCTAAAGATATGATTCCTGATATCTATGCCAGGTACAAAGCTGTTGGATCATGTTCTTGATCTTAGCAGCAAGCAAACCAATATCAGTGAGATTTACTTGCATGTGCAAACAAACAATGAAGATGCCATAAGCTTTTACAAGAAATTTGGTTTTGAAATCACAGAAACCATTCAGAATTATTACACAAACATTACCCCACCTGACTGCTATGTGGTTACAAAATACATTGGGCAGTCCCAAATCAAGAAATAAATGGATCTCACATGTAGGATGAACAACTAGAGGTGGTTGTTGAGATTTTGTCAATTGAACTCTGATTCTTGTTATGAGATTTTGTGGATGTTAATGCTCATATTCAGTTTGTTTTTTAGGCCCATTTGTTCTGAACAATGTTTGTTGAGACTGATATTATCACCTGTTCAAAATTATGAATTTAAAGTTTGGTTTTATTATCATGTGTGTTTTATAAGTTGCTAGCACATGCATGTTGACAGTTCACACATTCGAGCTCATATCTTTTGATGATTATGAAAGTTATCAACATGTGACTTGCTGACTTTATTGCTAACTGTAAATGATCATATGATTATAAAAGCATATTCAAATGATCAACTACTATGAGAGAAAAAAAAAAGATGAATTTTATATCAAGGGTTCAAGTCAAGATCAAACATGCAGGCCTTTCAAGATTGTTTCAAGGGATAACTGAAGTTTGTTGATAAAAACAAATTATTATACTTCAAAAATAATTTATAAAAATAAACATCATTTATAAATTACAATTTGGTTTTTAATAATATAAACTATCACTTAATATCTTATAATAGTTTATGCTAACGGGCTGACTAATCAGTATCATCATTGTCCTCAGTATATCCTGTCGTTACCAAAGTTTAGGTAGGGTCTGAGGAGGGTAAGACGTAGACCACCTTACCTCTACCTTGTAGGAATATAGACTAATTCCAACGAAACATCTGGCTCATGATGTCTGATTAACCGATTAATCCAACGCTTTTAACATTATTTATACAAAAATTAAATAAATTAACGTTAAAATTAGTGCAATTTTACTTTTGATTTTCGAGAGCCGACGCATATATACATTATATGTACGCTCCGCAAACAGGACGTTAACAATTTAACTATTGATACTACTAATTTTTACTTTTGTTAACAGCGGCGATCCGATATAATACACTCTCCCGTCCCCACTTTGAGAAGATCTCTCTCTCTATGTTAAACAATCCTGAGATTCACGTCTCATATTTCAAAAAACTCATCATTTCAAATTAATATTCTTCGCAGTAGTCTATACTTCCAAACACCTTCATGACCTATTCTCTAAGATATATGTTACTATAATCAAGAGGAGCTAGTGAGACATGCTATAAACAATTTTCTTCTTCATTGTATTATGTTGATCACTATAGAATCATCAAAATCTCGTCACGAATTATGTATTATAAGTGTATTTAAAAATACAAATGGAGAGTGTTCAGAAAATTTTGATTAGATTAGATTTGCACCTCTATATGAACATGATCAATGATATAAGTTTTTAGAGATGTAGGATAAGCATTTCAAATTTTGAGAGTATTGATGACAAAGTTTATAGAGTTAATTTTTAAATATGATATTAGTATAATGTATATTTTAGCTTAAATGATATTTACTTTCTGTTTTCTAATTTTGTTTTGCTTTCTACTTTGTGTTTTAATATTTAGTTGTAGTTTTAGTTGATGTTATTACGTGTTTCTCATTTATTACATTATGCATTTGTATGTTTATGTTTGTGCTTAAAACTATGTGCAAAATAAATAAAAAGAAAAAAATGTGGCATATATGAGTCCAGGTATGTATAGAAACGGATTTTACATTTAATTAGTATATGGGTAAGGTTTGTTTTTGTTTTACCATTCTTCTACCCTACTACAATCAAATTAGACGGAGCGCGAGACAAAAACCTAATGCATTTGAAGAAATTTAACTCCGTTATATTTCAGGATCAGTATTTGATTCTAATGTTATGGTGGGTGGGTTCTGTAATTATATAATGATAGATTTTGAGGTTTTTTCAACAAAATAAAATAAAATATTTCTTTTTTCTTTCCTTGTAAAAAATATAAAATTTAACTCGCCTTTTTAAATCTAATAGTTTCAATCCGACCTATAGACATATGTGATTATACATGTGAAATTGATCCAACCTGAATTTACTCCTTAGTTTCTAATTTGTTTTCTACATTTTCAGCATATTGCAATGATATATTTGTTGGCTCAATTGCATGTAGACTTGAGAGGAAAAAAGGCAGCGGTGTGCGAGTATATGTAATGACATTTGGTGTTTTGGCATCATATCGTGGCCTAGGCATCGGTTCGTACCTTAAACCTTTAGTTTGACTTCTACAGTCAAAGGGTACCTCTGATCTTTGAAACTCTAATAAATAACAGATCGAGGACATAATTTACATGATTAATATGCAAATTTCATCATTCTGAAGATGCAGTTCTTGATTTTAATGGCACGTACAACGCTGTTAAATCATGTTGATGGCCTATGCAGCAAGCAAAGTATTGATGAGATGTATTTGCATGTGCAGATGAACAAAGAAGATGCCATAAGATTTTACAAGAAATATGGTTTTGAAATCACAGAAATTGGCCAGAATTTATACACAGACTGCTATGTGTGTACAAAATACATTGGGCACACTGAATTCAAGAAATAAATGGATCAAGAACTTGAGTTGGACTGTTGGAGATTGAGATTTTGCCAATTGGACACTGATTCTTGTTTTTGACAACTTATCATCAATATACATTGATCTATGTTGACTTTAAAAAGTTATTTGTATACAAAACATATATATGTACACTAATTATGTATAATTTATGCAGGGTTATTCACAAAATTACCACCACTGATCATTCTGTCTCATGGTTGTTTCTTCAGTATGCCACCCCACCCGAAAAGCTATCTCCGTCATGAAGAAGAGATTCTGTAAGCCAATAACCATCCCAAAATCCACCAACTCTCTGTCAAAACCATCAACAATTTATAAAAACATAATGTTCATAAAAACACGCACAATCTAGCAAAAAAAAAGTACCTGAACCATGGTAAACTCAAATGTTTCTTCTTCCTCAGGCCGAGCTCCTCGAATCCAAACCCTTTGCTTGTAGCGATTCTAAATCAGTCAACAAAAAAAATTTATCGTTAAAAGCTTCTGCCAATACAACATATAGCTAAAAGAAGTCAAAATTTAACCTCTTCTACATTTAAAGTGCTCAAGATCTTTCTTTCCTTGTGATTTAGTAAAACTCGGTATGTTGAATGATGGAAAATTCGTCTAAACCGCTCAAACTGATGCACAGCAAGGGATTCAACCAGTGATTAGTATTTGCTTGATGTTAATAAGTTGCAGATTAGTAACTGACCTGTCCCAAATCAAAAGAAGGCCCGAAATATAGAGACCTTTCAAAAGGATCAAATCCAGCAAACTGAAGGTCATAAAAAAGGTTAACTAACTATTGATTAGCACAGAAAAACGAAATATTTTTTACAAATAAAAGGAAAAAGTATAAAAGAAATACCCTATACATGACTTCAACTCCATAATCTGGACGTGGTTGATCATTTAACATCAATGCATCAAGTTGGTACTGTACGCATTCTACTGCATTAAACTACATCCAGATATCATAAAGACTTGAGTAAATAAATGTATTGCAATAAACAATAGATGGATTCAGAAGACAGTGTGTTAACTAGAATGTTACACTTAATCTTGGGCCAAATGGTCTCTTTCTGCGAGATTCCAACCTGCAGCAAGAACACAAAAAAGGGTGTAAATGTCACAGTATACAGATACTGGAAAATAAACTGCTAGATTAGTTACAATTTTATACTATCAAAAACAAAGGCTATTTTTCATTCCTAATTGATCAAGGCCAGTTTAATTCATCAAACACAAAGGCTATTTTCATTCCTACCTTATTTAGCACATGAACATTTATCTCAAACCTCCAACATATTTTAGCACACCAAAGTTAGTCTTCGTTGGCAAGGTTGACCAGTAAAGGGGGTCTCAAAATCTACATACTTGATTCTCCATAAGGTCATGATGAAGGGAAAAAAACAGTCCTCCCACCATTCCTAAAGAAAGCTTCAATTCACACTTTGAAAGGAATTGAAAAACTATATTTAAAGAATTTACCAACAAATTTGAGACAAAGGTCTCTTTAGAAGTAGTTTCTTTATCCCATTGAGGTAGGGGTAAGGTTTGCCTTCATCGAGTTCACCCCACCCTCCCCGACCCTACTAAGTAGTGGGATTTTATTGGTTAAGTTTGTTTGCTTGTTATTTAAAGAACTTACTACTTGCTAATTGCATTAACATAAAAAAGAAAATGAGTCTTTATTAACTTGAGAATTTAAGGCATTGAGATCAACAATTTTGTCATATTTACGTAGGCCACTCTTTTCAGGGCAAGTCATTGACTTTTCTGACGATAGTACTGCTTGCTTTATCTATTAAGGAAAAATAAAATGCTACATTTTTGCAAGATGAAATTTTTTGAACAAAGAAGGGTCAATCATTTTTGCATTTATTTTCATACTTTGTCCAACATGCTTTCTGCAACTACAGTTATCTTTTTCTGGCATTCACAATAGCAATGGTCAGTTTAAAGCAAAAATACCAACCTTAATTATTAAAGTGGATTCACCTTTTTTAAAAGACAATGGATGTTCGTAAAAAGTGGATTCTTTTATGATCTATGATAGCATCTGTGCAACTTTAACCAAGTTGTTTGTTTCAAAGGTTCCACGTATATAAATTTCATGGTATAATCAACTTCTAATCAAATTCAAACATCAAACTTTTAGTGTGATTAAACTGGCAACACATTAGATATCAATAAACCTGAACAATTAAATACCTAATGACCCCAAACTGCATAGATCTCAAAATCCTTTTCAACCAATTGGCTTGGTAGACCCAAAAATCGAATGTAACTACTTTATAAAATTCAGATTCCTTCAATCAAAGTTAACAGAATATAATATAATTAAAGCCACAATACCAACCAATCTATCACCAGCTTAAATTTCTGGCTGTAAACCAAAACTATGAATCATGAATTCAAACCTAAAAAACATAATACCAAATTTAGAACATGGATGTTTGATCTAATCATCTGCTTAACTTTAACCAAAGTTGGTTCAACAGTTCCACAGAAACAAATTGCATGGTTCATTCATCAATGGTGAATCTTGGCATAATCCACGTCCAATCACATTCAAAAATCAAACTTTTTAGTGTGGTTAAACTGGTAAAATACATTTGATCATCAACAATCCTGATATAATCAAAAATGCCTAAGCAGTTTAAAGTTCTGGCAGTGTTTTCAAAATCAATCCGGCCAATCGGACTACAAACCTGTCCGTTTATGCCTATTTGAAGAATTCTCATTTAAACTGACCAATCGACCAGCTAAGCTAGTTAGAACTGAACCAGGTGGTCGGACCTATCGAATTTCTATATTCTTTATTTTATTTTACTTTTTTTTTGAACGGCCAACTAATTAACTGCCGGGTACTCCGTACGTGGCCCAAATGGCTAAAGGATGCCCAAGCTGGCCACTAGTCCAGACGGACGGAGCCTCTAGCCCACCAGCCACCAATTCCCGGGAAAACCCGACCCAAGCACCCGCCCAAAGGCACGACGGTGAAAGGCCGGTAAAACCGGGTGGGATCAAGAATCGAACCCATGACCTGGGTCTCTATCACTTCCTCGTATCTCCGTCTTACCACTAGGACAAGACATAATTGGTTATTTACTTATTTTACTTCAAAATCTCATTCGAAATTTCGTAACATACTTTTATATTTTACATATACATGGTTTTAATTTTTATACTAGTTATAATGTCATGCATTTTGGTAACACGATTTGTTCGATATCCGATTCGGTTTTGCAAACATTAATTTCCGGTAGTATGTCTTAACGATGAATCATGACACCAAAATTAAGAACCGTAACACCAAATTCAAAAGCATGATACTTTGATCTAAGGATTGAAAGCAGAAAAATCGTACCAATCTACGGAAAGAAAATCGGGGACATCGGCAGAAGCTCTGCATCGGTATATAGAAGATTTGGTGCTGCCATTGAAGGACTTGGAGAAGAGTGACGATGAAGATGACAAGCCCAGCGACACCATCATGAATACACTCGAAATCTGTGTTTGTATTACGAAGAAATTAAAACTAAAAGCAATAGATCATAGAATTTTGTAGCCCGGTGATACGAAGAACAAACCCTCGATGAATTTGGGGGAAAACAGCCGAGTAATTTTCGGTGTCAAAATCTCGTTAAGTCGTTATATTATCAAACTAACAAACCATTTGCGTCGTTCATTAAATGAAAAACGAAAATAAACAACAAATTTTGTTTCTTACTTACACGAATATAATTAAATGTTTACATAAAAGTTCGATAATATGTGTCATAGGTTAAAATAATAAAATCCCATTAGTCAAACGGGTTAAAAAAATAAACTTACTATTATAATAAATAAAGATAATTTTTGCCATATGTAAATTTGTTGAACTACCATTGACATGTGTCACTTTTATATATTTCAATTAAATATCTTTCATATTAATGATAATAAAGTCTCTATTATATCAAATAATTATTAATTTATTGACTAATACTATTATATATCTTTTCATATTATAAAATAGTTTCTAATAAATTCAAAATAAAATCATTTTTATTAAAAAAACACAATTTAAGAAAAATTTATAAAATATGAAATTTTTCTAAAAATCAAAATTTTGAAAAACAGATAATATCTTAAGCCTATACTAATTTAGAAAATAATATGTGTTTTATAAAAAACAATAAGTTTTATTAAAAGACAAATTTTATTTAAAAAAAGAAATAAATTACGGTTTTGGTCCCTGTGGCTTGAGTGTTTTAACTATTTTGGCATAAAATAAAATATTCTATCAATTCAGCCCCAATGGTTTAGACAACTATCGGTTATATATGCATATCTAATAACAAAAAAGTTATGTAACTAAAAACCATGCACATTGCATGGTTTATATATACTTATATTTTATATAGATACAATAATATATATATATATATATGTAGAGAATTTCCAGAACACGAACGCAATTGAATCACCGGATGAATTAAAAGTCGTGGGTCACACTTTCAGATCAAAATATTTGTGGTTCACTAAAATGTTTGATCGGATAAAATTCAATTCGATTCAAGAACGAGTATGAGAATTTTGTTGTGAATTCGAGAATGAACCAATGCATGTTTTCATCGATCAATTTCTAGATAAACAGGGGTTTGGAAACTGCCTCCAGGCAGTTTTTCAACTTTTATTTTTCACAATTTTGCCACTAAAGTTGTAAAACAAATTTTATCGACCTCAGCCAGGGGCTGCCGCCCCTTGGACCCCGCTAACTGGGGGCGCTGCCCCCCGACCCCCTGTCGTTGCCCCCTTGGAACCCCCATTGAATTATAAAACATTAAACAAGTGTGCACCCCACACCCAACTTATTTAATAAATTTCATAATTCGCATACTAAAATATCTAACAATATATATATATATATATATATATATATATAATTTATCAATACATAAAATTGTCAAAATTCGAGGGGACGGTTGAAATCCTGTTGTGGGTGTCGTCGTACCAAACCGTTCAAAAAAAACATAACATTGTCAAAATATGTTTAAAAAATATGATGTAATTATTATAAATTATGTTAAAAAAATTCTCAATTATGCATCAACAATTTTATGTAATGCAATTAATAAATGTTAATTTAATTAAAATATACTAATTTCTTTAAATATTACTTATTTTTTATATTTCTTTATAGTTTATTTTGTCACCTAAATCATCCAATCGCATTAAGTGTTATAAAAATTTTAAAATCATATACAAAAAACAGCTAGTATCAATATTGTTTTATTTTTAAGTATCTTAAAAAATATAATTTGAGTTTGATGATATTTAACTATTAATATAAGTTGTTAAATAAAAAAATAAGTTCATTTAAAAGCTTTGTAATTAATTTCATTTTTAAGTTAATTTATATAATAATATATTAAATATTATACATATTTTAGTTCATTGTCCTTATTTCTTAACCAAAGTTTATAAATATAAATTATTAAATAGGAGAAAGAAACGGAAAAAATAAAAAAGTAGTTGATCTAGAATGATGACAAGTATACACAATTATTTTTGTTTATTAGTATTAATAGATTTATTAAACGTGTTTTAAATTAGGATTCTAAGAATTAAGGGTTTATATCTTGTTAAAAACACAATAATTTAAAACTTAAATATTTGAAAATTATTTTCAAGTAATTTGAATTATGATTGTTATTTTTAACTTCTCCTTTGTTTTCAAATATTTATAATTTTTATTATTAAATCAAGTGTTTAACTTTATATTTGCATAAGATAATTATGTCTAATGTTTAAGGACTGAGAATATTTTTAAATAATATATGTTCGTTTGCATTAATGAATTGTTAGTAAACAAGTTCAATTTTATGATAAATGAACACTAATAAAAATCTTCATTCGACTGGTCTTTGTGAAACGTTCATGTTCATTTGTTTCATTTACAGTTCTTAATCATAAATATACCCAGTAGATCTCTAACAATAACTACTAATAGCGACCGAATAGGATGAGATGTATGTAGATCTTACCTCGTTTCCTGTGAAAAAATAGTTCATTGTATATAGAAAGACACTCTATTTCATTTGTTTTATGTGAGTTATTATTATTTAAACTATGTGATGTAGAGTTTGTGGCACCACTCAAGCTAGTGATGTATCAACAACTAGGGCAATGAGCGTCACTCTCCTTTTCATACTTTCCTTTCATGTTGAAATTAAACCTTGTGATGGTGATCTTTACGCACCTCTTCGTTTAATATTTTTAACCCTAAGTTACACTTTTACATCCTTTAACGATTGAGTGGTGTTAAGGGGTTCAATTACTTAGCTAGGTTTAGTGGTGTTAAAGGCTAAGGTGACCAGCGACAATAGTGTGAAACAACCCTCATTCCAACCCTACGCCCACAGAGTTTCACTACATGGTAAATCCCACAAATCATTCTTTCTTTCATGCTTCGTATACTAAGAAATTAAAAATATACACATATTATTGTTATACAAAGACAATATTAGAAAATTAACTTATAAATACTCATAGAAAACTAACCTATAGTGACGGATTTTTCATCTGGAAATAAAATATGATGATATGTAGAATGTTTTTTATAAACACTATACATTCTACATCTACTACAATTGTTGAAGTAGCTGAAAGGTCAACATTGATGACGAAAACAAATTAAATGGATGAGAGGTGGCAACAAGGCTTAACAACTTACCAACAATTAACTAGCAAAACCAAAACAAATTCAATGAATGAAATTGAAGATGTCTTATAAAACTCCATGATTTGTAAGGGTGTCAGTGAATTTTTTTTAGGGGAACTTATAAAAAAATTTGGATTTGAACAACATTCAACAACTATATAATGCATCAAAACGTCGTTTCTCGAGAATTCTATGTAGCATGGATTGTATACATGGGAGGGGGATAATTCTTAACCTGCATGGAGTGTCTTGTGCACGAGAGGTGATCATTCTCATCCAAGAATGGCTTTAGAAGTAGTCATAAAATCATTAGATGTGACGTATTTTTTTTTGTGTCACGGGTTTGAATAACGACGTTAAATTTCTTGATCAATCGTCTAACTTCAACCATGTTATTTCATGAGTTACATCAAATTTTTTTCAACTACAAGGAAAAATGTATGAATATGGATATTTCCTAGTTGATGGTATATGCCCTAAATAGGCAATAATACTATGCTTGCCCATTTCATGAAAAGCATTCCAACTTTTGTAGAAAGGGTGCAAGGAAGGACATTAAACGGGTATTAGATCTGCTTAAAAATTGATAGCATATAATTAGATATTCTTCTCACTTGGACACTAATATAATTTGTATTATATTTTTTTACAAGTAATATTTTTCACTTGCTTTGCACGAGTATTCCATCACATATTTAAATATCAGAACACGAATCCAAAAACATTTCATAATACGCTAATAACTATCACTTCAATGTAGGGCAAATGCTATTCATGTTTTTAAATTAGCAAAAACATAAATAACACAACTATTCACAACTTTTCCTTTTATTTTAAAATACACTGTTGGTTAGTTCCTTTCAATTTTTCTTGTTAAAACTTCAATATATATATGTATATGGATAGATAAATTGTACAATGTTAAAACTTCATCTTTCTTTATATATTCAAAACTTCTTTATGATATATAATTTTTCATAAAAATTGAATCATTAAACTCATCTTATTTTGATCTTTAATTCAATTATAATATCAACTAGGTTTTTTTAATTTATTTCTGGGTACATCATATTTACAAGAATGTAATGAGCTTTGAAATCACATCATATAGAAGATAATTTAAATTAATATAATGAGTCTTTCATATAGATACATACACACACATGTTGGTGCATGATCTTGAAAAGTTACTTTTGAATTAACCATTAGAAGCTATTGAGTAATTACTTTTATCTATGTGTTTTCTTTTGAGCACTAGGGAGAGGGGGCAGTCGCCCACATTAAAAAAACTTTTTAGTTGTTGATATATTTTAAAATCTTAATTGCCTCCGTATATACTTTTGCAATCGTCCCTCCTCTACTTTTAATATTTAAGTGTTAATACAATTAAGTTGAAAGATACTCAACTAATATTTTTAACTCTATTTAAAACAAGTTCATTATTAATTTTAATAAACTAATCCACCATCATCCCATTTTAAACAATTCTTTTATTATTTTTATAAACCTATAAACATACTTGAAGTTAGATTTGCGTAATTAGATTGGTGATGGAAATTTAAGCGATAGTTGTATTTGTTTTGTAGATAAAGAATTGCTTATTATACGTTATTTTGAATAGACTTAAAAAAATGAAACTATGCATGAAACAACTTAACATGTATTTTATTTCATTATGCTTATACATATGAATTTAGTTTGATCGTCTTTTTTTAATATAACCTGACCCGATCGAACCAAATGTAAGAGAAAAAAAATATTAAATAGCGATACTCAAATGACCATGGAAAATTTCCACTCCTACGAAAAAATTCCTGGGTTTGCTATTGGTTGAGCAACGTGTTAAAGATATTAATATCTTATACTTAAAACAAGTAAAACATTAAAAAAACATATTATACCCACATGAACAATTCTATACTCAAATAATCAAATTGATTGATGGTATAAGCATCGTAGAAGTTAAAAATTTGAAATGACAAACTTATGAATGACTCATAAGCACTGGATAATGATATGAGCTGTTAGAGGTTGAACAATTCAACCCTCCAATTGATCAAAATTAAGAATCGATCACAGGTTTGACAACCTTGACTCTTTCTTCGAAGTTCAAGCAAAGGATTTTAGAATGTAGCTTGGAATTATATATTAATATGACACCATTAAAATAACCAACTTTTAGGTAAATCTTGACCCTTTAAAGTCATCAAGATTAAATCTTAGCCATACAAAGTGCTTAAAAAGCTTCTAGAAGCAGCAGTTCATGGCAGTTTTACACTCTCTTTCCTGTCAAATTGCAGTTACTTACGGTTTAATGTCATCTGCCTTAAAAATCTGTCCACTAAAAGGCATTGCAACTCCCAACAACTTCTAGAACGATCAGTTGTGGACCGTTTTTGAAAGGTTATGATATGCAGTTGATAAGAGGGGATGTGACCGGGTCAATAACACAGTTGCAGGCAATTTCCGACTATTAGTTTAAAGAACTAAGATATCCGTTATTGACCTGATGATCTCATATATTATTGTACTGAAACACATGTTTTTAATAAACAACATTTAAAGAAACTTAATAATCTAATAGTCGGCTGTAATATATTTGCCTAGCTGGAACCAACTTTGAACAACAATCCTTGAAAATCTGCATGCACAAAATTTACAAAACAAAAAAAAAAGGTTTTGATAATTTTTTTAAATTTGCTCCGATCAGCTTTTAATCATATTAATGAAAGAAAAATAAATATATCGCATTTTAACTTGATGATAGATCGGAAGAAGTCTAAAACGCATCCTCCAAACCATGGAACCTACAAAATATGCTCCAAAATAATCAGATCCAATTGCAGTAAAAACCAAATAAATAATGAATAAACTATAAATAATTATATTAATGCAATATATATACACATAATAAACTAAAAACATATTACTCTCATAATTGGTCGGTTAATTTGACAATTCTCTTATGGTAACCTCCTCCCTTAAATCTTTTTAAAAGTTTTGAATTTAAAATTTTGAGAAATTCATAATATCTTAGAGCGGGAACAGGTTCTCCCAAGGCTATATAAACCTCATAAGTCATAACTTTTATAAGTTGCCTCTGAAAACACAAAAAAAATTTCAATTAATGTCCAAGGTCAGTTTCTTTTTAAATCTTCTATTTATTCTAATAAAATGTTTCCTCAGCTTGAAAATTATCATAACCAGCCATGAAGTTGGTCAGACTATGTCACCGTAAGATGCTGAAAAGATGTTACAGGTAATTCAATTACTATATGTTAATTATATTTAGTGTAATACATCTATACCAACTTTTTGTAATTTTATGTGTGCATTGCAAAGAAAAAAATCAATTTAACCGCCCGTCCTGCTTTTCCAATAAGGTATATTGATATGTCACACGGGTATCGGTTTATCTCGTGGTCTAAAACAAATTTTCTATGTGCATTACAGAAATGCTTTTGTTCATCATTTTGATTTGGATTCTTAGGGTTTGATATAAGCAGATTTGCAAAGTATCTACGTTAAATGGTATGTAACATTTTAACCTACAAATTTTTATTTGTTTATGTTGTGTTATGTTCTTATGGTTCAAATACATTAAGTTGTTTTAGTTTCAAATTTTCCTTCATTTTTTTTTCTATTTTTTATCAATGAACAAAAACCCAAATCATTTTCATCACAACAAAAACTTCCAAGCTCGCAAGTCAAATATATATAAAGGAGTTGTTTAGTTTTGATTATTTCAATCTAATGTTTGTATATTACATATATTTATAAAAGGTGTTCATTTCAAAGCTCTAATCAAAATAAGTTTTTGAAGAATATAAAATTTGGAAGAGTATGAAGAGATTGCAAAGAAAGAAGATGAATCAACATAGGTAATTTTGATAAAATTAGTAAACTGAACATAATTATTTCATATATCAAAAAAAAAAAAACTAACCAGAAAGTGTTGTTTTGCATGAACAGTTTAATGGAAGCATCAGGAAGTCACTGGGAAGCAAATTAACCAGCATCTTTTTGAGTCTCACAGTTTTCAGGAAAAGAAGACCTGCCAGACAACAAACACAAATTTACAGAAGCTTAGTTTTGATTATTTCAATCTCATGTTTGTATATTACAACAAACAAGTTTAAACATCAAGATCAGAAAGTATTAAACCTTACCCCCGAAAACAACATAAATAAGCATACCTCTAGAGACCCTAATTTAGAACATAAAAAATGGTATGTAATACCAAAATAAACATCAAAACCCTATTTCGACAAGAACATGTTTATATAACTGGAATCAAACCATAAAATAAAAGATAATTCAAAAAACAAATATAAACACAAGTATAAGTTGTATGAACCCTAATCTATACCTAAAGCATATAAATAGCAAGAACCCACCAACTAAAAGAGATCAAATATATAAAAAAAAACCTATATATGGCCTTAATCGAACATTGAATCGTTTAGAGACGATCGTTTGTAAGAAACCACAAAATCAAGCATTTAGTCGATCGATGTACGAGATAGATGGAACATATTGAAGCGGCCACCACAACAAACAACTACAATCTACTAAAAGGCCAAAAGGGTATAGAAAATATACCGATCGTTTTAATTGGAGCTTCGATGCCATAGTTCTGTAGTTTCGTGATCGCCCCCAAATGTATAACCTTCTGGTCTTCTGGATTTCAGGTGATGCGAGAGAGGAAATACAGTTATACATATATGATCTAGGGTTTACATGAATAATTTGTCCCATCTTAATTGTTTGGGCCTGTGTACAATACTTGTATTCATGAGCCCAGATGAATATAAAGTTTTTTTATATTAACAATCCAAGATTAATACATGGCTCATGCAAATTTCCTTGGTAAAACACGTGTGAGACTTATCCTTATCCAAATTTCTCTTATGCACAAAAACCTGCTACGTCAAATATATAATCTATATATGCAATGAAAAGGCTATGATTATATGATATGAAATGGGGTTAAATAAATACAACATTTTAATTTTTCATCATTGGTGAAAAGTTTTTTTTTTTGAAAAATAACACATTGATTCTTTGAAATAACACAAAAAGCTTAAATAACACGTTCGTATTTTTTGTACTCTTAATTTCTCTCTCTATCTTTGATTCTTCTTATTTTAATTTTGTTTTTAATTTTATACTATAAAAGTTAAATGCAGTATATATTTAAATTAAATAACAATACTGTGCGTTGTTTTGGTTTTTGCGCTCACATGTCTTTTTTTCATGATTTACAATGTGTCACTTTATTGTGGGTGTTAACTTTATCATCGGCATTTTATTTTTATTGTTGTTTTCAAATTATATTACTTTATTTTCTAAATATTTAAATGATGTTATAATAAATTAAGGCAACTGTTTATAATCAACTGGGAATGAATATCATCACATCTACATAA
The DNA here is from genome assembly GCA_009363875.1 of Mikania micrantha. NCBI lineage: Eukaryota > Viridiplantae > Streptophyta > Magnoliopsida > Asterales > Asteraceae > Mikania > Mikania micrantha. The sequence goes on from SZYD01000321.1 coordinate 41,397, forward strand.
GATTTGTGTAGTGACGACGCATCAATTCCGATGGCATCAAGTGTTGAATACAATAAGGACAAAAAAAAAAAACATAAGGCCTAAGAGAACGATTCATAAGCCAAAGTGTTTTATGTGTGACTAACATCAATGGTTAACAAACAATTCCACGTATCTTGTCAGTTAGCTTATTTTAATGAAAATTAAGTTACATTTTCAATCTATGTGACCGTTTACGTTGTTATGTTTAAGTTGTTTAACAATTACTTCTTAACATTGTTTTTTTGTTTTGTTAATGTAATTCGGAACTTATTGATTAATTACTTAAACAACTTTGTAATTTGCTTTTAAATAAAACGTTTTTTTTATATGCGGTTTAGTATAGTAATTTCATTATAATATTAACATACCCGACCACCGGACGGGTATACCGCTAGTTATATTTTTGTTCCTAAAGTCCTAAATGATTGTTGTTAAAAAAAATAATTTGAATTATAATTAAACAATTAAAACAAGTGAGTCAAACAAGCGACTACTGAGTAAGTGATTAGCAAATTTAACCTAACTCGTGCTCGGTTTGATTAAAAATTAACCCGAGCAACTCATTTACAATCAAATGAAATTCAACCGAGCTTATTTTAAGCTTTTTCCAACTGAACGTCGAGCGAGTTATGAGATTCAAATGCCTTAATCTCGAGCTCTCACGTTGTCATGTGATACTTTGGTTCCAACACGTGCGTTTGAGTGTTTGACAGCTAATTAAGGCGGCTATACTCTACATACAAATACAACGTTCAAGTTTGGTAGTTTGGTTGGAAATTTCGACTTTGTATAAGTTGACCCGTTACTATTCAATAAATATAAACTTTATTTCAATTTAAAAAGTCAATATAATTAATAAAATGGTAGTTTTTCTAATTAAAAAAATTAAGCTCTATTATATTTCTATAAACACGTAACAAACTTTTCTTAAAAAAAAAATAGCAATATGGCCTCTTTTTTAACAATGATTTTTACATTAATTTGTTTTTTTATTGAAGCTTGAATTTTTAATCTTGAAAAGAGGAACATCTTAACTTTAACAATTTTATTACTTGTATTTCGTTTAAGATTATAAGGAAGATATTGTGATGTTTATTTAAAAAAAAACTTCTTCGTATTTTTGGAATTCTAGTTAAATATGTTTCACTGATTTTTATAATTAAAATAAATAGAAAAAGAATTTTGTTTATAAACTTATCTTGAAAGGAAAAGACTATGAGAAAAATTAATTTAAACGTGACAAATCCTTATAAACTTCAATTTGTTGCTTACCATTTAAACAATTGTTTCATAACCGGACCGGACATCGAACCGGTTTTCTTACCGGTCAGAGTTCCGACCGGTTGAACCGGATTTAAGAACCTGATGATTTTATAAACATTTTATAAATATATATGTGTATATATATAATCAAAAAAAAATAAAAAAAAAAGTAAAAAAAAAAACCGGTTCAACCACCGATTCGCCGGTTCAACCGGCCGTATCTCTCAAAACGGCCCAGAACCTCTAACCGGACGGGTTCACCCACCGGTTGCCAGTTCGACCGGTCCGGTTTTTAAAACATTGGTTTTAAGAAAAAAGAAGGCATCTTACTTTTTTATGTCAAAACTGATTACCAAACTCTAGGTTTTTCTTTTTATAGGATGAGATTTTTATTAAAAAAATAAGATTGACAATTTCTAACTTAGGACATGATAAAACATGTTATTAAACACATTATATGATTTTATACTTTGTCAAAATAATTAAAATTTGAACGTTAAACTCTATCATATTTTTTTGATACATATACCAAATAAAAAAAATTATAAACATGATATTAAAATTGTTAAAATAGTAATTTTATGTTTGATACTTATGTTAATTGTGTCATCTTTAAAACGTTAAACACAATGACATTTGTCTTGTCATCTTTAAAAGAACTTTTGTGAAAAGATATATGTTTATTAGGTGTCATTCTATCATTAATTATTATACAAATGAATAAAAAACTAATCATAACATGCACAAGATGATGTTGAAATAGTTTCCTTTTAAAACACATCTAACACGATCTACAAATAATCAAATCTGAGATGCTTCTCCCCAATTCAAAGAACCTTCTTTTAATTTTGTTGTCATAATGCGCTGTGGTTATGGTTTATAATTCAATAAATTACTAAAAATTCAGCTCAATTTTCTTTCAATTTTGACAACCACAAAACAACAGGACTCTGATTACCGATTTAAACACCCAAGCGGCTCTCGTTTTCTAACTCATCGATCACTCCGCAGGTGCACATTTCCTGCTCTAGGTTAGATTTCTCATCTGGGTTTATTTTATTTACAGATTTCATCACTTGGGTTTCTGTTTTTTAATTCAGATTCAATAAATCTTGATCGTTAAATTGCTTGTTTTGAGGAATATTAGTTTTGAGTTTCAATAGAATTGATGAAATCTTTAATGATTTTCTGTTGATTTAGCATGTTAAATTGAGATTATATGTTGAATACTTGAATTTCAATTCCCATTTTGCAGGAACGGCTAATCTTAGATCTCAGGTGCTAGAATCTAGATCATGATTTGTGGATTGGGTTTTTGAGTTCTTAATTTGTTTCAAAACATCAGATCTTGGCTTTGCTTACATTGTTCATTATCTAATCACAGATTGAAATTGAATATTTGCTAAAATGAGTGAAGTTACAGAAATCAAACCCTTGATTTCACAATCTTCTTCATCTTCAAAGCTTCCTGATTTCAAGAAATCTGTCAAGCTTAAATATGTGAAATTAGGGTATCATTACCTTATAACCCATGGAATGTACCTGTTCTTATCTCCTCTTGTGGTTGTTCTTGCTGCTCAATTATCAACCTTTTCGGTTCAAGATGTTTATGTTCTTTGGGACCATCTTAGATTCAATCTCATATCAGTGGTCGTGTGTTCTACCCTTTTGGTCTTTTTCACAACCCTTTATTTCCTGACCCGTCCTCGGCCTGTTTACCTTGTGAACTTTTCGTGTTACAAGCCTGAAGAAGAAAGGAAATGCACCCGGCAAATCTTTATGGAAAGATCAACTGCAACGGGCTCGTTTACGGAAGGGAGTCTTGAGTTTCAAAGAAAGATTCTTGAAAGATCAGGTCTTGGTGAGTCCACTTACCTTCCAGAAGCCGTTCTTCGGGTGCCACCAAATCCGTGCATGGCAGAAGCAAGAAAAGAAGCTGAATTGGTGATGTTTGGTGCCATTGATGACCTCTTAGCAAAAACTTATGTGAAACCAAAAGATATTGGGATTTTGATAGTAAATTGTAGTTTATTCAATCCAACCCCATCTTTAGCTTCAATGATCGTTAACCATTATAAACTTAGGGGCAATATTCTTAGCTTTAATCTTGGTGGAATGGGTTGTAGTGCTGGTTTAATAGCCATTGATCTTGCTAAAGATCTTCTTCAAGTCAACCCCAACTCATACGCATTGGTAATGAGCATGGAAAACATTACATTAAATTGGTATTTTGGGAATGAAAGATCAATGCTCGTGTCAAATTGCTTGTTCCGAATGGGTGGTGCTGCAATTCTACTCTCAAACAAAACCTCTGACCGACGAAAGTCCAAGTATCAATTGATTCACACGGTTAGAACACACAAAGGCTCAGATGATAAATGTTTCTCATGTGTCACTCAATTAGAAGACCCCGTTGGTAAAATTGGAGTTGCATTATCAAAAGATTTGATGGGAGTAGCGGGTGATGCTTTAAAAACCAACATCACAACACTAGGCCCGTTAGTGTTACCGATGTCTGAACAGTTACTTTTCTTTGCAACTTTAGTTGGGAAAAAGCTATTTAGAATGAAGATTAAGCCATATATCCCTGATTTTAAGCTAGCTTTTGAGCATTTTTGCATTCATGCTGGTGGAAGAGCGGTTCTTGATGAGATTGAAAAGAACTTGCAGCTTACAGATTGGCACATGGAGCCATCAAGAATGACACTCAATCGATTTGGTAACACTTCAAGTAGCTCACCATGGTATGAATTGGCATATTCAGAAGCCAAAGGGAGAATCAAGAAAGGAGATAGAGCATGGCAGATAGCTTTTGGGTCTGGTTTTAAGTGCAATAGCGCTGTTTGGAAGGCATTAAAGACTGTTAATCCTGCAAAAGAAAAGAACCCATGGAGCAATGAGATTGATCAGTTTCCTGTAGATGTTCCTAAGTTTTCTGCCATTTAAGCAGAATTAAAATTCTATTTGTTTTTTATTTTAGTTTTTAATTATTATTCATGGGACTTTCTTTATCTTTGAATTCACTTGATTGTACTGTGATTACAGCTTCTTTATTAAGGGAAACTATGTTTTCTTTCAAGAACATCTTTTGAACATGTCTTGCAATTTGAATTTTAATCTGTTTCTTGACTGTATGTATGTAATTTTAATGTAGATTTGTAGGTGATGATGAAAACATATGAAAAATCTGGTGACTGTTCTTAATGACAGATCTTTGAATGATAAACCAGCAATGGCTTCTGGTGTTTGTTTTCTAAGGATTTGTTATGAGGGAAACATTGTTTTCTTGTTTGTTCTTTGTAAATTCAGCTTCAAATGGGACCCCTTGTTGTGTGGTGTTTTGTGCATTGAAAATGATGAGGTATTGTTGAACAGTTGAAGTTTCAAACTTTTGGGCCATGGGAATTTACTATTTATCATTTAGGACAATACCCGCCAAAAGTTGATAAACATCAAGTCAATTATTGTCCCTCTTTGAACATTCATCTTAATAATTATTTTTTCATATATTTATAGTATAATGTACAATATATAGTTGTTTTATTACATTTTCAGTAAATTACTGATATGGTCTCTGTGGTTTGATAGTATTTCATTCTTGGTTCCTAGGTTTCATAAATTACCAATATGGTTCTTAGGTCACCAAATTAACCTCACAAACTTGACCAAATTACCCTCAAATAAGGACTATATGTGTTACAAATGTTTAAAATTTGGGACCATATGGGTAATTTATGAAACTTAGAGACCAAAAGTGAAATACTAGCAAACCACAAGACCATATCGGTAATTTACTCTTACATTTTTAAATAAAGTTATAACGTGAATATATTTTATATACTAAACAAAAATTATAAAAATAAGATTAGTTTGGACTTACATGTTTAAGCTTGTTTATTAAATAAGCTCCGATATAAACTTAAGCTCGTTTAAACTTGACTATGTCAGAAATTTTAATGATTTGATTTCGAATAGCTTATAACATATCGGTTTGTTTATACCAACACCTCCTTATGGCGCTAGTGGTAAAAAGTTAAAGAGTGTGGAAATATTGTCATATTTGTTCGGAAAATTAAGAGGTCAAAACATACCTTTTAAATAGTGTGACTATATATGGCTATTTTAAGTTATATACAACTTGTTAGTTCTCAATTAATTTAATCTCATACGTCGTATAAGGTTTGTGTGCATAAATATAGATATCTTTTTTCCGCAAATACATTTTTTTGCATGCGGTTTTACTCAAATTACGAATTTGATGATAGTTTATCTATCTATACTAATAAATAAAGGTTTCTAAGGACACATGTCATGTTCCTAGAGCACCTCATCTTTAATTTCCCGCATCTCTCTCTCATATTAAATGCATCTAATATTAAATAATAAAATTAAATATTAAATATATTTTTTATATATTTTTAAATTAAAAAAGATATTTTAATACATTAAAAATATATTAATATTAAAAAACACTTTTTACAAAAACCAATTTATTATAATATATAAAATTTATAAAACAATTTTTTTTAAAAATAAAATGGTTAAACAAACAAAACTTTGAAGAAATTAGTATTTAAATAAAAATAATAGTATTTTATTAATTAAATTATTAGATTATATGAAATTTTAATCCTATTTTACATTAAAAAATCGTTTTATATTATCTAAATTTTCATTAATGACTATTTATTATATGTTTTTTATTCAACTTGTGTAATGCACGGTGTACTAACCTAGTAGTTTTATAAAGTTCAGTCCCCTTAAATGGTCCTTTGACTTAACAATGGTTTATTATTTAAATTACCTTTAATCCTCTATGTAAATAATATTATATATGTGAAGGTTACATGCCAAAAAAAATGATTTTTGCAAGGAAGATATTCGTTAGAACTTTATAAGAAACGTATGCTAGAGACAAATTTCCAACAAAAACATTTGTGGGAAAAAAACCCCATAATAAAAATGAGATCTTGAAATTTTTTTGATAAGAAATACAAATTTCATGCAATACTCTCTTTTTTACTATTATTAATATTTATCATAGAAACTTATAATTTAATTTTCTTGACAAATTTCTTACAATATTAATTTTTTATTCTTTTTAATCATCGACGATTAGTGACAAAATAAACTCATTACGTAAAATGTATTGACATTGTAACATTGTAGCAATTTATATTTTGTTGTTTCTAAAATGTAAAAATAAATAAATGCCGAATTTTATATATTCAAATAAAAATTATTTCATTTGTTTATATGGAATCATTTTTATAAACGATTTTGGGCCCAAAGTGATCTATATCTGACCCAAAAAGTATTCAACCAATTTGGTTTATGCGTTCACCTAATCGGTTCCAACTTTCAAGCCAAGTGCCGAACAAGCTTCTCTCGGATCTCTCCTAAACCAGTTTCAAAATCTGAGTCCAAACCAAACCAGTTTTGACTCTTTAAAAAACTAATTTATGCATCAAATTTGAGGCCTTACATTGGTAACCAAATGGGCTTGGCCCAAAGTATCAGGGGTCCAAATTGGGCAATCCCGGCCTCCAGGGAAAGAGGGAATAATCAGATAATGCCATAATGGGTCGGTTTTGTCCAATATTGATGATGATGTCAAGTTGTCAATAGAAAGCTCAACCAGAGCCCAGAGGTTTTAATAGTTTAAGATAATGTAAGCCCAACAACGCAGCCTTTTAAGTTTGAATGTTCTCCCTTCTGAGTTCAGAAGCCCATGTTTTAAATCGGTTGTGTTTTTTAAAGTTTTCATTTTTCAATAATACATTACTTGTAATTTTGGATATTATCTATAACCACTACCGTCTTTATTATACAATTCATTAAATATTCATAACATGACGGATTAAAAATTTCTAAAAACTAAATGAGTTAATTGAGTAGCTCAAATCTTGCAACGGGTTAAAATATATTAAATTATCTAACTCAAAATATGGGTAATTCTAATTCATTATAAAATTAGTGAAAATGGGTTTATCATACGGATCCATAGTAGCCACCTCCACTTTAACCACTGCTATCGCAACCCGTCATCTTTATCTTTGCCATCACTATTATTGATATCACTAGCGTCGTTACAGTTGTCAGTTGTCACCATCTTGTTGGTAGAATTGAGAAGTTGTTCATGTATTTAAATTATATCATTTTTCTATGATATTTATGTTTTGTTATTTTTCTTATAATTATTTTTCTATGATATTTATATAATTATTTTGGGGATTTTTGCATTAAATCCCCAAAATTCTTACGGATTATCATAACGGTCCTGAAACTTGTAACAATACCAAGCAAATAAACCACCGACTAAAATCTTAATACACAAAAATTCATTTTAAAATCAAGGTGTCTTGTCGAAAGAATAATAAAATGTGTGGTGGTGGTTTGTTCCATTTTTTCCACCGAATTCTTGGCTTTAAATCTCCAATAATTATTTTAGATTTATTTTATATTTAATTAAGTTTCCTATACTGGTGATGTTAAGGGCAGATTTTTGTTCAATCTTTTCTTTTTGTCGGTTCTAATTTGATTTTGTAGAAAGTAATTTTTTTTCTTTTTATGTTCACCGAGTTTATGAATTTGGACATAAAAAAACAAAATCTATCTACTCTAAAAAACGAGTATATTTAGGAGACATATGTCACATCCTGGTGATATCTGGATTTTGTTTTCCTGCTTCTCTCTCATAATTATTTTAACAATTTTTAATAATTGTATATTGGAAAATAAATATCTTCTTATTATAATAGTTTACTACTTTACTAAAACTTGATAAACTATAATAAGATTTAAATTATATATTATTTTAAAATATAATTATTGAATATTTTTATTATTTGTTTTATAACTTTTAGATATTCACATTTTTTATTTCACCAATAGTTGATAAAGTTAACATATAATTTTTTATAAAAATTCTTATTTATAATATGTTATAATTATTTAACTCATATAATACATGGGTTTATAATGTTAGTTTACGATAAATAAAAAGGTTTAGAAGATAAGAGTATTATAATTTTTTTATAGTGGCACATAGCGAAAGAAAATATTAAAAGTTGCTATCATTTAATAAAATAGTTTTGTGGATTGACCACATACATAATTTTATACATGCCAAAAGGACGATTTCGCAACTTAAACTTCTCATTTTTATTGTTGAGAGAGAAGAGTATTACAAAACAAGGTATTTGTAACCGTAATTTTGAGTAGTAATTTTGAGTGATGGTAACAATTGAGAGGCCCAAAGTTTTGATTTTTTTTATATTTTATATAAAAAATTATACTTATTAAACTTAAATAAGTCTAATATCCAAGTTAAAAAAAATTGCACCCATCGTCATTTAAGTTTGAGCATAGAGACATTTTTTTTTTCTTTTTTATCACGAGTATTAAATTCTTAGGATCGTCCTTGCTAACAAGTTTAGTGTATAAATTTACATTTAAATTAACAATAATTTACATATAGCTAGAAAAAGTCTTTTACATTTAACTTCAAATCACAAAAAAAAAAAAAACATAAGTGGATTTATATATTAATTCACTTGTGAACTTTCATACATTTATAGAACACGAAAGATAGCAAAATAATATCATATATGTGTTATTTGATATATGAAGAGAAAATACTCATTTATCACATGGATTTTGATTTTTTAAGTATAAAATATAATAGTTCTAAAGATCTTTAAATGGTATGTAGGAATTTTAATGGATGAGCTCCTTCGTAACAAATAAGAAACACAACCATAAGTGATGTTGTCAATGATAGTTAAGTGATCTATGTTACGATTAAATTGTTAGGCTATAAAGCATAAATTCAGGTGAATTAATCTAGAGAGAGAGAGAGAAATACATTCTTGCTTTAATGTGATTATTATACTTATTAATTGAAACCTTAATTGGAAAATTAATGCGTTTTTTATTACTCATTCTATTCCAAAGATAACATTCTTCATTAACTATATATACACAATATTATGATGACCAAAATTAAATTTGACCCATAAACTTGTTATTTATTTGTTTGTTTTCTATTTTTTTAAATGACAAATTTATTATACTCATATACTACCTTCAAATTAATATACTTCTTACCGATTTGACATAGAAAAATTTAGGTTAGAGCTTTAGACTCTTAGCTTTTTCAAACTCCTAAGTTATCTGTTTGTTTAATTTGCATTTTTTTTATAATAGAATATGAAATTTGCTTACTTATTATAGGCATATACATTTTGAAGAGGAGGTGAAATATTAAATTCTTAACAAGGGTCTTTTATTTCATGTAATATAGAAATATATAAGAGCATAATCTGTTTGTTGTTAAACAATAATATAAATAGAAAAAGATTAATTTATTAATCTAGTTTTAAAATATATGAGCTCTCTATATTATCTAAAAAAGCACAATTTAAGTATTCACTTTAAAGTACCATAATTTGAGCAATCGTTCATAGTGAAAGTTATTATTATTGGTTAATTGTGGATGAAAGGTGTTATATATTAATGAAATATATATATGTGTATATTACATTTTATGACAATAAATCATTTTTTTTAATTTTTTCCTTTTTGAAATAACATATTTTGAAAGTTTTTTCTGGATAATGAGTCGAGGAAGAACCTGATAGTAACCTTATCAGGAGACAATAGTATTAAAAGGGAAGCACGTGGGCAGTTATGAGTGGGTATCCATTGTCGGGTCAATGACCCCTTTAAACAGTAAATCGGATTAACCGACTGCTTCTCATACCGTCATTTGGCACGTCATTTTAAGGCTGACCAAATAAGTTCGATCGGGACATTCGGACCCTTCATTTATAGACCTTGACCCACCCGATTTCTTTCATCTCGTTAGCTCCTCGATTTTCAGATATATATACACAGGAGACGGATATAATACAAAGGGGTTTTTTGGTGAGAAGGATAAGAAGGATTCCTAGCCTTTGATCAAATTAATCAATGGTTAAGATTTTGTGGTCCTCATTTTCCCCTAAAAACTTGCGTGAGTTAAAATTAAAAGGGCAAAAAAGGAATAACTTACACTTGTTGTCAAGTTCCACCAATTTTTTTAAAATCGAATAACTTTTAAACGATTGATCATATTCTAAAAAAATTACATCATAAAATTGAGAATTTTATTGTCTTTAATTTGAGTATGATATTGCTATAGTTTTTTTTTCTTTTTTTTACGCGGTCCGTGATTTTTAAGTTTGGTCCGTGATTATTGGTCTGTAATTATGCAGGTGGTACTTGATTATGCATTAAATTGACAGTACGTGATTATGCAGTTTGTCTTTGATTATTAGTGTTAAATTACAGTCCGTGATTATTGGTCCGTAATTTATCCAGGCAATTCCTTTTGATTATGGGTGTTAAATGACAGTCTGTAATTACTTGGTACGTGATTACACAGTTTATCTTTCATTATTAGTGTAAAATTACAGTCCGTGATTACTGGTCCGTAATTTCCAGGTAATTCCTTTGATTATAAGTGTAAAATGACGGTCTGTAATTTTATACAGCGTGTTTCACTTGGTCCGTGATTATTGGTCTGTAATTTTCCAGTGCCACGGTCTGTAATTTTGTATAATGTGGTATGTAATTTTGTATGACGATAATACCTTTCTCATAGATGACACATGTCACGTTCTGGATCCTTCCTACGCTTAGTACCGTTTATCTCCTTTGTACATTAATCGGCCCCTATATACACATACCTATATATATATCTATCTATTCTAATAAATAAAGGTTTCTAAGGACACTTGTCATGTTTTTATACTACCTCAATTTTGTTTTCCCTCATCTCTCTCTCTTATTAAATACATGTTTTGAATTAAGAGAACAAAAATATTTTTTAATACATTAAAATATATTAATATCAAAAAACACACTTTTTAAAAAAAAAACAAATTATTATAAAATATTGAATATTCAAAAAGAAAATTAGAAAAAAATTTTGAAGAAACAAAATTTGAAAAAACTGTTTAAAAAAATATAATTACTTTATATTAAAAAAATTGTCTTATTGTTTAAATTTTTATTGATAGTTATTTATTATATTTTTTTATTCATCTCGTGTAATACACGGGGTACTAACCTAGTATATATATATATATATATATTAAGAACATTCTTTTATAATTTTTATTTTCAAAGTTTTTTAATATAAAAAGGTATAACAAGTATTATTAGTTTTAGTAATTATGTAAATATAAGAAGACATAGTTATAAAATCACATAATTTTTATTTATAACTCTGTGTAATACACGGGTTTATAACCTAGTATATATATATAGGGGATGGTTCAAAAGAATACTCCTAACTTTGGAGAAAATCAAGAAAACTCCTACTAACCAATCAATTTTAAAAAACATTTTTACATATTTTTTATTATTAGTTTAGAAATGTTATAAACAAAAATTTTTTTTAATAAAAATATGTAGATCACGAAATTACGTATATGTAACTCATATATGTA